>APFE031759936.1:0-51570 GCA_000404065.3 Pinus taeda | reverse complement strand
CTGCCACTAATGACTGCAAACCCCAAGGTACTGCCAAATGGACTCTAGATCTTTGCCCCAAAGCAATGAGTCGAAGTCGATAGGGAAAGATCTGCTAGAAGGAAGGCATTAAGGCATCCTTCATCAATTTAGCACGAGTGTAACCCATAGGCCAATAATGTGGAAGGAATCAGACAAAAAAAGATGTATTTTCCCGACCGAAGTATGTTTCCGGTGTACACTAGATGTGGCTAACGCACGACAAAAACCCTCTGAACCAACCAATAACGAAAGCTGACACAGAGGAGAGGTATCCACCAATAGTGTCAAATGGAAACCAAGGTACTGCACGAATCCCAATGTGTGATAATGTAAGTTGATGTCGAACACAAGGGAAACCACTAAGTCAAAGACCCATGATACTAATCGATGATGAGCACAAGGTGACCTATCAATAATGAAAATAGGGCCAGGGTGTAGCTCTAGGTCTGTCCTCAGAGCAAGATGTCATCGTCGATAAGGACAAGACCCACCAGCAAGAATTCAATGGAGACCTTCTCAAACTGGCACAAGTGAAGGACCAATATAACTGATGTGATGATAGACATGATACTGACAATCAGGGATGGGCGACTAAAAAATGAGTCAAGAGACACCGCAGAGAGGCCGAATCAAGCTAACTTCCCTTGAACAAAATCATAACTCAGTGTGACTATGTGGAAGCATATGATGACTCTGTATAAGTTTGTCATGCAGGAGGCACAAACGAACCCTCCATATGATTGGAAGAGATAGCCAATCAGGGGAGAACTGACTCAATAACAAGGTTAAGGCGTACCTAAGTCAAACTAAATCCCGCCCAAATGGAGGAGACTTTGTTTTGAGTGCTTTGTTCAAGGGCGACATGACGGACTCTATCTGCCAACAATAAATGGAAATACTATCCCGTTCTCGCTCTTTTTTGGAATATATAATTTTTTTGTCTTTTTCTTTTAAGTTGGAAAAAGAATAAAAGAATGCTATGGTACAGTGGAAAGAATGAGTGTCAGTGAAACATGTGATCTAGTTCCTGGGATTGGAACATTCCTATGCTCAAAGCAGGGAGGCCAAAACTGGCCAAAGACACTCAAAGGTGTGTTCCTTCCACGGGTCAAGGTGTGTCAAGCTGCAGAAGTCAAAGGTATGCAAGTTTGATTTTGCAGTTGTCATGGTCAAAAGTTGGCTTAAACACGAGTCCAAGTGAAGTCGGCTCAAGGCTAAAAGGTGCAAATGGTCAACATGCAATGTAGTGGTACAACTCAACACAAAGGAGCCTCTAGGGTATAAGGCCAGAACGAAGTGAAGAAGCAAAGAGGAATGAGTCTTAATCACATAAGTCATGGCGGGACTACAGAGGACTCCCTAGCCTACTCAAATCATAGCAACATGGGCAAAAAACATCAGTGAGGTGCTAACTAGGATGCCCATGAAATGGATGGCTCTACCATTGTGTCATGATTTTAAAAAATCAGCGAGTGAAGGTGGTTTACTAACCATAACATGATGAGATTGACCCTATGGCAAGTGTATCGACAAATGGAGGCTAGTATGCATAATGCAACGGAAAAAATGGCTTCCCCAACCTATATGTCAGTGAGAAAATGATACCTGCCATGACGGGTCAGCAGTCATGGAACTATCCTGAAACTGTTGAAAAACATCCAAAATTTCCTGAAAATCATGCCATTCTCGACATTCCAAGCTCCCAAGTTAAAAGTTACATGAGACCAAACAAAATCAAGTTTTTGAAAAAAAATTGCATTTTCAAAGCCTATAAAAGAGTTTTTGGACTCACCATTTTCACCATTTGAGTTTGAGAGCACAAAAGTGGAGCAAGCAGAGCAAACTTTCCGTACGCCAAATTTAACCATTCAGATTCTTCCAAAATCCTGAGGTAACTCTTTTACTTATCTTGCAATCGATTGTGACTAGTTTTAGAATTTTTAATTAATGTTTTACTGTTGAATTTTTTGCCAGAAATTTCACCGCGGCGTATACGTGGGTTGGTAATATGAAACCCGCATACACGCGAGCCCTACACGCGACTGTGTGTAAAGGGACCAGCGTATATGCCGCGAGCATATCAAACAAAAAAAACTAACGTTCAAAATTCATTTTTCTTTCAGGATGCCAGTCACTTGGCGAGAAAGAGAACATACCACAGTGGATGATGAGTTCATGAACGATCCCAATGCTTTGGATGCCTTACAAGGATGTGGTTTGCTAAAATTCTTCAAGCTGCCAAATATGAAAGCAAACACACGTCTGCTCGAGATGCTAATTGATTACTGGAATATCGAGGAGGATGCATTTATGATTGACCAAATGCCACTCAGAATAGAAGTGCAAGATATTTATTTCATCACGAGCCTTTCCCAAAGGGGAGAGGTAGTACATTCCTGGGTCAGGACATGAAGCAGTCTCTCGATAAAGGACCACGTACAGATATATTGCCTGGGACATCGAAAGAAGGTTGGAAGTCAAATTTTCATCACACATGTGGTGAGTTTACCGCTGAGGATAATCCTGTTCATTATAGCTCGAGTGAACAGATCAGCTTCTCTACACCAGGCATCACGGCTAACCATGAGTGTGTCGGTTGACTGTCTCACCATCGTATTTGACTGGTGTACTCCTCTTCTGGATAACATGAAGAGCCAGCTCACTTCCATCAAGAGAGGGCAGAACAAAAACTTCGGATATGGGAGTATTTTGTGTTCTTTCTATTTTGAGAGGGTCCCTGGACTTCGTCCTAGAGTACCAGTTTCAATCAGCACCCCATGAGATCCATGTATGGGCAGGTGGGATGACCTGATGAAATGTCTAGGAGGTGGGGACGTCCAACGGATTGCATTTGATGATGACTTCTTTTCCTGGTGGGATCAGCAGATCATCACCATAGATGACTACCCTTATGTTGGGTTGGATTTCCGAGGAGATCCTGATCTAGTATTACCACCAACCACAGCATGGGGCGACATTGGTAAGTGTTTTATGATTTTATGATTTTTTTTTTTAGATTTTTCAAATATAATAATGAATTTTGAAATTTTTTTTTGATAGGATTCAAATGACTAATATGATGATCATGTTCTAGATATTGGGCTGGTACGACCAGATGAGTTCCCACGGCACAGACGTCGCGGCTGAGGAGCCGAAGAGGAAGCCGCAGACACAGAGCAAACTCTACACACGATTCAGCGGCACTTGGTGAGACTGACTCACAGAGTACCGATGGCGGCCGTAGAGGATCTGCTTGAGGATATGCAGCGTCATGTGGTTGGCATGCCACGTGACTGGGTTCACACTTTTAGGCATGTGGGCAATGCAGTAGTTGCCTACCTAGCCACTCATCCTAAGTCGGGGCATTAGATGCACTAGACATGATTATGGGAATTTGAGTCCCGATTTTGTATATTTTTTGGACAAACTTATGTACACTCGAGATGCTTTATGATATATATATATACAGTTTGAATTTTTGATGCTTAATTTTATTGTGATGAATGATTGATGTACCAGTCTAATGCTTGATTACCGATAGAATCAACTAACCAATTATGAGATCTTGGAATGTGCAAATAATTAATATAAGTAAATGATCTTTGCAACAACCTCACCCTTAAATACTGGCGATATAAACATGGATCCCTTACCCGATAAATGTTATTTAATTGTGACATTATCAATTGTGAATCAAGATAAATTATCAATGAGTCAATTTCGTGAGAAATTGCCTCAAATAGTAAATTAATGACGGCAGTATCCTATCCATATTGTTTGAAGCGGGACCAATGCATACTCCCCTTGATACCATCATCTGACTAGTTGGATAATAGAGTACCCAAGCTGCGGACACGAGATTCCGAGTGTGCCGACTAGCACCATCGGTGAATCCAAAATAGACCAAGTCATCCATCAGCACCTACCAAAGCAGACCAAAAAGTGTTGATATAAAAAAACTCTCGATAAGATATGTAAAAATATACATAATGTACAAAGAAGCCATTTCCTAACTGCTACTTAAGCAAAGTACTTCTTAAGGTAGAGCCCGTTTCGAGGCTCCGCCAACTTGTTTCCTTTGAAATCGATTAACTCATACGACCCCTTTTTAGAACTCATTTAATTATGAAGGGACCATACCACAGAGGCTTGAATTTTCCTGCCCCCAAGGTGTCCTTATCTTGATCATAGACCAAGACAAGGTTGCCTTCAGAAAAGACTCGAGGATGGACAGCTTTATCATACTGACTTTTCACCCTTTTCTTATGAGCCTCATTTATTGTGGCAGCATCTCGACGCTGCTCATCGAGATGTTATAAGTGAAGGAGGTTCTCTTTGAGACTAGAAGTATCTGGAAGAAGCTCAACAACTAACTTAAGAGCTGGAATTTCACATTCAATAGGAAAGATAGATTCCATCCCATAAACTAACTGAAAAGGTGTAAAACCTGTAGCAGTTTTGACGGAGGTTCAGTATGCCCAAAGAGCCGGATACAACATAAGATGCCAATTGGATCAATTTTTATCAATTGTCCTCTGCAGGATCATCTTAAGAGTTTTGTTTACTGCCTCGACCTGTCCATTGGCGTGAGGATAATAAGGGGATGAATGTTCCTGCCGAAAACCCAATTTGCGAGCCAATTCATACACTAGTTGGTTCTGGAAATGACTTCCATGGTCAGTGACAATCTCTCTCGGGATACCGAACCTTGAGATAATCTGATTAAAAAGGAACAATGCCGCTGTTTCACTATCGTTTTTATAAGTGGGAATGGCCTCATCCCACTTCGTGAAGTAATCTACGGCCACGATAATGTACTTGTGATTCGTTGCTGAAGGGGGATTACAAGTTGTAAAATCAATACCCCACTTAGTAAAAGGATCGACAATGACAACGGGGAAAAGGGGAGCCAAATGCGCGTGCATCTTCCGAGTATAAAATTGACACGGGTGACAACATTTGACCACTTCAACACAACCTTTGAAGAGCAAAGGCCAAAAATTGCTGGCACACAAGATACACAGAGCTGTAGCAAGCCCTGATAGATGACCACCACAAGCTCCATTGTGGCAGTCATTTAGCACAGACTCTGCTTCCTCTAAGGTTAAACAGCACCGAAGGATTGAATCAACCCCTCTATGATATAATGTGTCACCAATGATAACATAATTTTTAGCCAGGTGACGTAATTTTCAACGTTCATCCTTAGAGAAAGTAGAGGGAAACTTCGAAGTCTAGAGATATACAATGATATCTCCATACCAACGGTCAAGTGAATAGATGAGGAATAAATGTTCGTCGAGAAAACCTTCCTCATAAATAATATCCTCTCCACAAGGCAGCTTGGAAATCAGCTCAGCAAAAGCCATAGATTTCTTAGACTTAGCAGACAAGAACTCGAGATCAAATTGTCAACCAGAGAATAGAGAAGTTCAAGACCTATTAAGCCTCGACTCAAATAATAAATCACGTGCTCTATGAGAGCATTGTCTTCCTGAACAAGAACCATACCAATGGTTGATTCTGCTGCAGCGAGATATAAAAGGAAGTCCCTACCATAATCGGGTGGACTCAAAAGCGAGGCAGAGACTAATGCCTTTTTCAAAGTATCGAACGACCACTACGCAAAGTCGTCCCACACGAATGGAACTCCTTTGCATAGCAAATGCATAAACCCTTTAGTAATCTCGACATAATTCGCTATAAACCGTCTTAAGAAATTAGCCTTCCCTTGAAAACTTTGAAGTTGTCAAATTGAGGACGGGGGAGGCAACTGAACTATTGCCTCTACCTTGAAGGGATCAACCCTAATCCCTTCATTTGATATGATGAACCCTAATAACCGACCGGACGTAACCACAAAAACGCACTTGTTGGGGTTCAACCAGATTTTATAAAAACGAGATCGCTCAAAAACCAATCGAAGATGACTATGGTGATCAATTCTCTTTCGAGAACGAGCAGTGAGATCGTCCAAGTATGCTTCGATGATATGTTTAATGTCGTGGAAAGCATATGACATGGCCCACTGGAAAGTAGCTCCAACATTTTTAAGACCAAAAGGCATCTTTCTGTATGCAAAGGTACCTCAGGGACATATAAAAGTTGTCTTATGTTGATCTTCAAGACGGATAGAAATTTGATTATAACCGGAAAAACCATCCATGAAGGAAAAAATTTCATTACCCGCACACTCGTCAATAATATGATCAATGAATGGCGTGGGGTAATTATCTTTCAGACAAGCCTTGTTTAGATCCCTAAAGTCGATGCATACTCGGATTGTTCCTTGCTTTTTATCCACAAGGACTGGATTAGAAACCCAATCGGTAAGAGGAACAGGGTATATAAAACCCGCCTTGAGCAGCTTCTCGACTTCGGCTTTAATGGCTACAAATTTCCTAGGATTAACTGGTCGAAGCCTTTGATGAACCAGCATGGCATTTTCATACGTCTTGATCTCATGCTGAACTATAGAAGGATCAATGCCAGGCATTTCTTCATAAGACCAAGCAAATACATCTCGAAATTCTTTGAAAAGGTTGATGTAAATTTGAATTTCTTCAAGGGAACATTCAATTCCAATGAAGAGATTCTCAATCACGTTAAGGTCCTTAGAGATGTTTATAGATATCGTTTTTGAAATCACCGACATATTACCTTCGACACAGAAGTGTGCTGGAGCCAAAGGGTTTGATATCGTATAAATATCACTAACAAAGAGCTCGGAGAACCTTGATTCCACTTCCTGCAATGGAGGAAGTAAATATGAACGATGGTGTAAGTCTTCCCAAGGTCGATCTACACCCATCATTACTTCGAGGATTGCTTCTTCAGAGGGTAAAACCATATCTAAGCAGTCCAAGGTGGAGGTAGAATCAAGGGTCCACACTGGGGCCACATCACCATCTAACTCCTCTTCTGAAAAAGGAGTAGAGTGGTCGTCTGCAAAGTTAATGATAGACTGGTATCTAAGCTCAGCCGCAGACATAGGGAACGTCATTCCATTTACTTTTCCTTCAGCTAATGTGGTTGTAGGTGAAGGTAAGGTCCAAGGGTCTAAAAAATAATGAGTTCAGAAGAACTCTTCTTGAGGAGACTCCTTAGATGACGAAATGACATTGATTCTAGCGATAGGAGAGGGAAAATCAAAGGTACCCATTAATGAGGAATACATCCCAACTCCTAGATTCTCAGTAGGTGGATGAGGGTTATCCACTAAGGGGACAGTAGAGTCAGAAGTTGCTTGAGCATTGACTGGAAAATAATCTAATTGATCAACCTTAACGATTTTCCCTTCATGAGGAAAGAAAATGACACGAAACAGAGTCGAAAAAACGGCATCCATTTCGTATACCCAGTTCCTTCCTAAGAGGAGATTGTAGTCTAGGTTAGCATCAATGACTTCTACTTCAATATTGACGACCTTCCCCTCAACACATATAGGGAAGGTCGGGATAATCCCATGCGGCCTGTGAGAATGTCCATCAAATGCAATTAGGAGGGTAGGTGAAGGAACAACCGAAGGAGATCCAATGGCCTTCCAGCAAGACATCAACATGACGCATGTGGAAGCTCCTTCATCAATAACAGTGTGAAAAATGTAAATTTTCCGGTATTTAGACTTTATTTGGAAAGCCATATGATGAGGGAGTTGCTTTTTGACATTTAACATGTTGAAAGTGAGCACTAAAGAGTTGGTTGGATCAACTACACCAATCGTCGAGAGAAGCACTTCTTTGAGCTGGACACAACTAGATAACCTCTAAAGTGGACATGGCGCATGGACTCTGAGCCAGATCCTCAAAAATGGAGTAGTTCTGGGTGGCCCTAGCATTAGGATTAATAGTCGCGCGTTTAGCGGAACCTTTCGGTATCCGTGGTATAGTCTCGACAGGGGGTCGCTCAATATGAAGGTCAGTATTTCCAAGAACAGTTTTATCCTTGGAAGTTTTGGCTTCACCATAATCATGTGACCGAGTGGCCACATGGACATTAGAACCCATCATGAAAACATTTGATGACTTCTCCCCTTCCTAGGTGCCCCCTGTGGAGGTACCCGGATTTGAACTCGCGCCAGCAAGCAATTGATGCCCTTGGGGAAAAGGGTTAGTTAACACAGCTTGAGAACTAGAAGCCCCTTGCTGCCCTAACAAGTGCTGAGCGTCCTGAATCTTTGGGCAGAGATGAGATAAATGGTCTCCACTGCATAACTTGCATGGAAACTTGACTTTCTTTCTAGACTCATTTCTACCACCACCAGCATTATTGTCGGATTTATTTGTGTCAGCCTTCCCATCCTGGTTCTTTTTCTTACCTCATCCTTTCTTTTTCCCATTGGAATATTGATTTCCTTTAGGGTTATCAGATTGGATGGAATTAATTGAAGAGGGTTGGGAAGTCGAAGGGTTAGACGATGTGACTTGGTTGTTAGGAGCAGTTTGTAAAGACAACTGCTGCAATTGGCTCAACAAGTTCATCGTATTTGTGTATACTGATCCAATGATACCATCTGCATGGGGACCTAGCTTTGACTTGGCTATATCAACCTTAGACCCAGGAGCATCTGGAAAGTATTTTTGTAGGATCCCAAACTGAGAGTAGATCAATTCTAATTGTTGGGCCCTAAAAATAGCTTGCTCCTCAGAATAGACTCTAGACATGGAGACATCCTTAGAGACTTCCAGTTGTAAAGATTTCAAAAACCATTAGATACGGTATTCCGGAGGAATTTCAGCTTTAATAAGCCTCTTTCTCCGTCTCCATTCTTGAATATGATAAAAAATGTGAGTTGTCGTGTCCTGATGAAAATTGGCCAAAAGTTTAGTTCCAGCATCATAACGGACAGGCAACTAGAAATGATTTAAGAAAATATGAGCTAAGTTGGTGAAAGATGTAAAGCTTCCCCCTGGCAACTCTATATACCATTTGGCCGCATTACCAGTCAAGGTGCGTTGAAAAAGTCTCAACCTAATCGAGTCATCAATAAGGGAGTTTGATGAGCACCACAAACGGAATGTGGTTACATGGTCGCCTAGGTCTTCACTACTCTTCCCTTTGAATTTCGGAATGTTTGAAGGGAGTTTGGTTGGGACCGAAGGCCAGGCCGGATTGTATTTGATTGGATCATTTGTTAATTTCGTGAGATCTGGCAAGTTCAAAGTTGCTAGGAACAGAAGCCTAGGAGGACCTTGGGGATTCCACCCAGACTGAGCGGAGCTCCCAAAGTTCTGAAAAGATTGGCCTAGATTTTGGAAGGCACTAGGCTACCCAAAGTAACCAGCAGAACCAACTGAAGCAAAAGGCAAGCTTTGTGATCCAGCAAAACTCAGAGTTCGACCAACTCCGGCCGAAAAACCTCCATAACCGATGAAGCTTCCTCCTAAAGGATTATAAGGAGTCGATAACCCCTGATAAGGATTCCAAGCAGAAGCTAAGGGAGGAATACTTCGAAATTAACTAACTGTGGAGTATGTCCTATTCCCTTGTTGGCCAAAAAACGGATTCCCAGTTCCCATGCCACTAACCGCAAGGTTAGTCCAACCTTGAAAAGGATTGTTACTTTGTCCTAAAGAAGAGAAAGGCATAGATCCAATTATTGGGTTGGAATGTGGTATATGACCACTTCCAAAAGGAAAACCCTAGAATGGAGCCGATCCACCCATCATGGATGTGGCGGCACTAAACGGAACTGACAGAACACCCTGTGAATGGGTTCCAAATGGGAAGAATCCAGAACTAAAAGCATTGGTTTGGGAATTTCCACTCATGGAAGGAATGGAGGTAGATCCAACTAAAGATGTGCTAGCAAAAGACCCAAATAAAGAAGCAGGGGAGATGGAAATCGTTCCTCCCCCTTGTACTGATGTTGGAGTTTGCATAGTTGTAGCACTTGTAGTAGAAGCCATGCTTCCAGTAGTGGTCATCGATGATAAGTGCGTAATGTGACCTGGACTTGACGGTCTATGCTTCAAGGTCCCAACGTATCATAATAGTTCTGGATAACTAGAAGGTAGGGGCGAATTTAGAGCCTCTGACGACTCTGGGAGTTCTTCTACCTCTAGGTTATCTTCCACTCGAAAGAGGACTCAAGAAAGAACTGGAGTGTTCCTCTCTTGTTCTATGGAAGTACCGGGCCTATCTTGAACACTAATGCCCCTGAGAGGAGGATCAATCCCCGATGTGTCAGCTGCCGCGGGACGAAACCCACCAGTAGTATTACCTCTGTGCCTTCTAGGAGAAGGCTCTAAACTTGGTGGTGAAAGACCACAAAGTCTTCAAGACCGTCTAGGTGATTGGTCAACCACTTTGAATTTTTTATTAAGATCTAACTAAAGACTCAAAAAATTGAAAGCTAGGCTGACTAAGAGCTCATAGCACACACTAGAAAGTCCCTAACATATATCAACTAGTCAAACAACTTTCGAGTATTTCCGTTCTGAGTGATGAGGACCCGACACCAAAATACAAGAAAGTGAAGTAAGGGGATTTCCGAAGATATTCTGGGATAATAACGGCCCAGTCCTATCAGCGAAGGTAATAGAAGAAGTTACGCTGACCTCCTAACAACAGCCTGCGCCGGTGCAAGCCCCCAAGCTTCGCAAGGGTGCCCTCCAGTAGTACCATTGAGAGTGATACAACATCGACCTCAGGTGCCATGGGATTCCCCTCCACAGAAACCTGTGTAGATCCCTAGGAGTAGCAACTAAGGTTACCAACTCGTTGCAAAAGCCAGGCGGAACAGTCGTGAGGTAAGTTCAGACAAGTAGGAGAGGGGATATCTCTCTTCCCTGTCTTCAAAAACCCTCATGCTTAACTCCCAAATCTGGAGCTTTCCTGGTCTTCCTAACGCTATTGGATTTTCACTCACTATTCAGACTCCTACGTTTGACAGTTTAAATGGCCTTCGAGCGTTATCTCTCCACTCGCCTAATCCAAGGCTCTAAAATATCCTAAAACCTGTTGGTGTGTCTAACTTGAAAATTATAAAGAGTTCTATTATATTTTAATTAGCGCTTGTTTTTAAATGGGCTGTTATTTAAGTCAAGGGATAAGCGAAATTGAAACTAGTGGTGTTTTGACACAAAAGAAATTAATAAAAACAAAACTACATGCAAATGCACTTGTTTTCGTTTTTCAATGAAAGAAATTTCTACAAGATTCAGAGGAACTTCAAAGAAAGTAACACATTTTTCTTTTCTTTTCTTTTACTCAAGCTTCACACTCACAAAAGTTAACAAAACTAGGAATGCCCAGAAAGATGCACAAATTAATCCTAATGCAACAAGTACATGCTGATGCAAAACTCAAAACTACTCTTAAATTAAGGAGTTACTTGTTTATCAATTTTTAATTTTCCACTTAAAATGTTTAGATGGAATATAAGTTGGTGTTGCTTATTTCGTCTAGACACTAAAAGCAAGTTTCAAGACAAACAAAAATGCACTTTCACTCATAAAAAGGAAAACTAAATCAAAACAAAGTTCAAGAAAGCAAAACAAAGTTTCAAGAAGTTTCCTTCAAAAGCAAAAAAAAAATGACTTTTCAAAAGTGCTCTAAACAAGACTAAAACTTTATGATCAAAGAATAGGCAATGAAACTCTTTGCGAGTTTGCAACACAAAACAAGTGAGAACTCAACAAAAAGGTGTTTCAAAATACTCTCAACAATCACAAAAGCAACCGCAACAGTTCAGCAATAAAGACAAAAAGATTGAAAAGACAAATTTCAAGAAAGTGTAAACCAACAATTTTCGGAAAGCAAGAAAAGCAGATGGTCATAAAGATACCATTTTAACATGAAAACCAAACAATCACCAAAACAAAACTTGACACCAAGATTGAGATCAACCTTTCTGCCCTGAAGACACAGAGCAGCCAATATTCCTTGCAGGAAAACTTGTGTGCTTAAGCAAAAACGATGACGTTTGCAAGAAAAACAAATAAGACCAACCTTTTCACAATCAGAGAGAATTTGAAATAAGATGCTTGCTGTAAAATTAAAAACTGACACAGGAAAGTAATTGTTCGGGACTGAATCAGACCAGTAGACAGACCTTCAGAAACAAAAAGATTGAAAAATCTTGAAAATTATAAGATATACGCGACTGTGTAGTGCACAATTGCATGTATACGCGACTGAGCTTAAGGAAACTTGTGTATACGCAGGTTTAATTAAGGAAACATGCATATATACGCCTCTATAAATAGAAAAAACAACGTATATAAGAGATTTCAAGAAAAATAAAAAACAGTCTGAAGAAAGTGATCAAACTTGCAATTCAAGTTCCTACAGGAACAAACTACACAGTAACAACAAGCAGACAGAAAGCTGAGCCCTGATTGGCTTGAATAAACCCAAACTAGGAACAACAATGCTGTTGTCCCCAGTGGAATCACCAATTCTGTTAAGGGATAAATTCCCCTAGGGTCTTGGGTTGATACCCTAGCAGATTGGAGGTTGTCTATACAGAGAAACACACATTCCATACAGCCTAATGCTAATATAAGCAAACTCTACAATAAGGGGCGTACCTGAGGTCATACGTTTGAGAAGATCCTTCTAGGTTCCAAACCCTTCTTGGAGTTCCTTTTGCTCCTTTAACCTACAAAAAAATCAATTCCAGAAAGTACAATAGTATATGGACTAAACATCATAAAGAAATCATCTTCATATTATAATGAAAGGTAGTTAGTTATGCAATTAAACAACCATTCATATATGAATCATAACATGGATATCATAAACATGAAGAAGATTTATATTAGGAACAAAGACATGTGTTTGTTGTATTATAGACAAATAAAGTACAAAAAGGAATAATTTCACTTGATTCGTCCTTCCGCAGGCTGCAAGTAGAACCGTCTCCCGGATTCGTCCAATCTCAAGCCTTTAACAAACTCTTTCCATGACTTACTCCATGATATCTCAAGTAGTAGATAGACATCATCACACAAGGAAACAAAGGTTTCCTATAAAATGGGGGAAGTGCAGGAGGCACTAGGATCTTCAGACCTGGCCAGGGAAATCTCAGCATAGTAATCTTTCTGTCTCTTCTCTCCTACCTTAGGCCTTCCCATTCAATCATTTTATACTTTTCCCAAAGTAGTTTTTTTAGTTGGGAATTCGTTGGGAACAGTTGGGCCACGAGCACTAACACGTAATCAATAGGTGAAACCCATGATCTCCGCCCAAAATTAAGGAGATTTATTTTTTTTAAGTGTTTTAAGAGATATCCATGGGTTGGGTATACACATACCCATGTACACACGCGTTTAGCTCAGGGCAATGTCGCGTATAGGGAATAAAACACTATTTTTTAAATTTTGGGACCAGGTCTCGAATGAGGGGTTGCCATAGGCCATGAGTGTAGCATCACAAACCTCAAGAGTAAGATCTGGAGCTATAACACCAGTCATTGTTTAAGTGGTTGTATTTCTTATTAGCCATTTTCACATTCCCTTTAGAGACAATGTAGACATTTCCGTGTTTGATTTTGTCAAAAAAATAATCTGCAACATTGTTGAAACAAGTAATATGTATTTCTCCACCCTCTCTATCGAACAGGTCAAAACCAAACACTTTATCGGGTCTGTATTGATTTTGAAATTGTCAAAGAGTTGTTTTCCTTTGAACGTATCCTTTTATGCACCAATTTGAGTGGTAAGGGTTTCGTGATTTGATGGGAATTTGAACTGGTAGGACGGATGGGGTTGGAGTAGTTGGAAGAGGGCAATGTCTTTTTTATGAAGGATCTTGGTTTGATGAGGAGGGAGTGTCTTCTTCAAATGTGATCGGGACTCATATTTTTTGGATTACCAATTAAGGGTGCAAATGAAGTAGAAATCTCAAAGTCTATTAGCTTTTAAGACCTACATGACAAATGAGAGTCAAAGGAATAATTGTTAGAGGCGGAAGTGTTATTGATAAAAATGTTAAATTTGAAATAAGAAATTTATAACAAACTTACATTGATGGACCAATAGCTGAAGTAGTCCAACTTTTAACATTTATAACATAACCCTTTTGTCGCAAGCCTGTTGCTAAGAGTTCATTGAAATCTTTTGGAAGCATAAGGTGGAGTTGGATTTTTCATTGATTGTATGGGTTCGAGTTCAACAATTTGTAGGTATGGTTGAATATGAGTTGATCCCGATAACATTGAGAAAATAGCATTCTCAGTAAGGTTTGTTGTCATTTTCTGAAAGTAGAGATAACAAAATAAGTACTATACAAAACAAAACACAAAAATGTTGTTTTCTTCACGTAAGATGTTTAACATTCATTACATTCCTATAACACTACATGAAATTATATGAAATAAAGGGCAGGAAGCATGTTCAATTTGTTTGTAGTTGAGTGGTTATCTAAGCTTGTAAACATAAAAATGAAGAGATTTATTACAACAACTTCTATATGATCATTCTTTTTCAAACATAGTTAAAACTATAAATTAACAATTTCAGAAACCTACGCATGTTAGAAACAACCAGACAGACGTAACATACTTAATACTATAAATTGTAAATTTCATAAACCTACCAAAATTTAATGCATACCAACATTTCCTTTTCTATAGAAGTAAGATTCGTGCCAAATGCGTGGTGTTTCAAATTTCTGTACTCTACAATCTAATTATTAAGTCATCCAAGACAATTTGCCAATTATTATGTAGCAAACAAAGATATTGCCTCGACGAAATATTATTGAATATTTTAACAGAAAAATGTGTACAAATATTTATAGGCACACTCCTTATACCTCAAGTTCTTTGGTTTCAGCTTCAGATTTTGAAGTCTGTAGATTTATCCAAGTGTCAATTCTTTCTTCTTCTCTTTGATATCTGAAATTTACAGACAAAGAATAATTATGAAGAATAAGAGGAGAGTGACAGTTTAGCAATAATAAAATCATATTATATTGTAAATTATTGATGAAACCATGCTTAAAACAGTATAAATATTAGCCCATAGGTCCTCATTGCCTTTGATCCTTAGTTAAACATTCCCATATTAGTTGTGAAGCTAGTAAAGCATTTAGAAGTCCATAAAAGATTTACAATAGTGACTATGTAAAAATGACCTGGGATAGATTTGGACAAAAATCTATCCAGTTCTCCCAAAGAAGCATCAGAGACCATGTAAAGATATGTAGTGCCTAGTTATTGTTGAAAACAGAGTATGCAAGGTTATGTTTCTAAATCTAAACCTATTTAAGTAAACTCCCATGTTCTTTGAATGTTGTGTTGCTTTTCATGAAAGCAATATCATCATGCATAAATAAGCTCCTCTGGATATTGAAAGTTTGATCAAATAAAAACAGGTCAATTATTGTACCATATGTAAAACATAATAAATTGTACAATGGGTTTGGTTCCCAAATCCATCCATATAGATGCCCAGTTGTTGTTTGCATGGATTCAATTGTTAGCCCTGACCTTTGACATGTTGAAGAGATTTAAATCTTATCATTTTTAGAATGATTCTATTCTTAGAAAGTTTCTGGAGACTCAACCAAGTATTTATGGGTATGAGAACACCATTGAAGTTGATGTGGATATAATTTAGATGTTGGACACAAAAATCTTAAGAAATATTGGATGGGCATTTAGAAGTCCATAAAAGATTTACAATAGTGACTGTGTAAAAATGACCTAGGACAGATTTGGACAAAAATCTATCTAGTTCTCCCAAAGAAGGGTCAGATCATATAAAGATATGTAGTGCCTAGTTATTATTGGAAACAGAGTATGCAAGGTTCAGTTTCTAAATCTAAACCTATTTAAATAAACTCCCATGTTCTTTGAATGTTGTGTTGCTTTTCATGAAAACAATATCATCATGCATAAATAATCTCCTCTGGATATTGAAAGTTTAATCAAATAAAAATAGGTCAATTGGTGTACCATATGTAATACATACTGAAAAGTACAATGGGTTTGGTTCCCAAATCCATCCATATAGATACCCAATTGTTGTTTGTGTGGATTCATTTGTTAGCCTTGACCTTTGAGATGTTGAAGATATTTAAATCTTATCATTTTCAGAATGATTTTGTTCTCAGAAATTTTCTAGAGAATCAACCAAGTATTTGAGAACACCATTGAAGTTGATGTGGATATAATGTTAGATGTTGGACACCAAAATCTTAAAAAATATTGGATGATGGACATTGATTGTTTGATCAACTTAATACCAACTCAATTGATTTGAATGTTAATGCATATCCCTATGTTCGAGGAAAACATATCCTACTATTGTCTGAAGAAGGTATACAAACCCAGATAATAAAAACCAAAACTTAGTATCCAAAATTGAGTTGAAGTTCAAGAACATATATGAGGTGACGACTATGATCTGATAAATTAAATCTAAGTTGTGAATGCACATGAGAAAGATACGGTGGAGTATGCCTAGTATAAGAAAGTAGTTCCTGTAACCTTACTTTAATACTATTCTTATAGTTAATGTAAAGGAGTTATGGTTTCAAAGTGATGTTGTGGTTTCAAAGTGATTTGAGTGATGTTCAATCTCAATGGTATTTAACTGAATTAGACTTGTATTCATTCTATGGTGAAAAAAAAGGAAAATCATACACACTATGTTTTGATGGATTATTTGACTTTGATGATGATAAGGAGTCTATGTCTAATCATCTACAAGTTTGATTCAAGAATATTTAGAGACCCAATCATATGTTAACATGTTTGATAGAACATTGAACGTTTTTAAGACAAACATTGTCGACTTAAGTGAATTTTTTTTTTTTCTCTGTAACATCTAATTCTATTAACTGGAAATCAAAATATTTTTACATAAGTCGGTTGCTGCAAGGGCAGGAGCTTGCAAGCCTTTCACATTACAAAACTGCCCCATTATTGTAGAAACTGGGGAGAATCAGAAACAAACAGTCAATTCTGTTGGCTTTACAAGCATACCGAGAGAGATGAACAGAAAGAAGAACATAGAAACTGAACTGAAATCCCGGGTCCATGAACCGAACAGATGCCGCGTCGAGGAGAGACCCAAAACTGGAGTTGATGCTGTCAAGCTGTGTCTTGGCCAAAATTCTTGGGCAGGCTCCCGGAGCCTCCACCAGAGAGCCAAAAAGAACGAACCAAAATGCTAATTATTCATTTTTTTCCGCATCCCCCTCTGTCTCCTCGGCCTCCAGACACGCGTCGTCCTGACTGAGAAGTTCTTTATCACCCAACGCCTTGCCTTTCGGCATCTTGTCGGTGGTTCCAGCATCGGTTTCAATTTCAAAATGATCACAGTCAACCAGGGGGGGATTATGGGTGGCGAATCGACTTGGATAACCAGTTCAGTCTCCCTTTTGACATCCATGGCATTCTTGGCAGAGGATCGCTCACTACTGTGAGAAGAATTGGGGTTAATGCAAGAGAGAGGGTCAACCTGGTTAACTTCTTCAGACATGATGATGGTAATCTGGGCGGAAATCAGAGGCCTATTCAGGTTACTCTGGAATTTAAAATGGGTGGACTTAAAGGCACTGTTAGGAATCGGATGACGAGAAGGATTGTTGGGAGGAGGATCCTCAGGAGAGGAGGAGAGGTTAATGGTTTTGAGCACAGGGTTGGGCGGAGGACGAGCGGAGGGACGCTTTCTGTTGCCAGGTCGATCACCCGAGCGGGTTCGTTTCCCTGGATGATTCATGATGCTAACAGTCACCGAGAACCCAAAAGAACAGATACGAAACCCAGAAGAATGCCTCACATGAACCGTAGGCTCGAGAGAATAAACAGAGGAGGCACAAAACAGAGAGACAGAACAAATGTAACTGATGTCACAATGAATAAACCACTTACCCTAGACCACTGTAGGATTTCCGCTATTCAGCACGCAGGTAGAATGGAGGTGTTGCAAATTCAAGCCTGAACAGGCTCGGATTTCACCTCTGAAACTGGACTCCTTCTCACCTTTGCATCCTATATTCAAAACAAACTGAACACCAGACGCCTGAACCCAAGAAGTGGAAATACCAACGGGGAGCTCCATGTAAATAACCCACAGTAGGCGGCTTCGGCCTTCGGCCTTCATTAATGGCGTTGGCCTGCTCCGGCCTCCGGCCATAAAAACATTCTTCCCTCCATCAGACGAGATCTGGGGCTCCACGCTGCGACGTAAGGGGTAGTACAAGGGAGGATTAATGTGCATGAATGCCATTTATGGCAGGGGTAGCACCCAAATCCGGGAGTGCTTCTTCAGGCTCAGGTTTTTCCTCCTGCACCAGATTGTTGAAATCAAGCAATTGGGATTCCAATAAGAGGTTTGCTGGAGCTCCAACCAGAAGAGGTCGACCACAATCCACTCTCGAGTTAGCAAGAAGGTTCACAACTCTGTTCCCATCTCTTCTAATGTGAGTGAAGGAGATCGCACTTTTACAACTGATCCATTGCTCAATATGCAATAGTCGTTGAGCCAGTCTCCAACTATTGCAAATTTTGGAAGAAGGGGAGCCCTGAAGGATCCTCGTAGCCATTTGAATGAGGATTTGAGAGTCTCCCTCAATAATGAGCGGGAAAAGGTTCCTGTCTTGTGCTATCAGAAGCCCTTGCCAAAGACCTTCTAACTCAGCAGAATTGTTGGTATCCCAGCCATGATATCCCAAGAAGATTATGATATTGTTCCCTTTATGATCTCTGATGATTCCTCTGAATCCTGAGTTCCCAGGGTTACCCTTGGATGCCCCATCGAAATTGAATTTATACAGATCTTTTGGGGGAGAAGACCACTTCACCAGAGGTGAGCCTTTAGGAGGCCTTGTTCCCTTGATTAACTGGTCTTTCTTTCTGTGGAATTCCCAATTATGCCAGATTGATTGTTCCTGAGGGAGAGTGGGGAGATCCTCCTGGTACCAAGTTTTTAAGGAGATGGTTTCTTCTAGGCTTTTCTTTATGTTTGTCCATATCTCATCCAGAGATTTGAATTGGTCTTTGAATATTCTGTCATTTCTCTCTTTCCAGATAATCCAAGTTACAAAGCCTGGGATGAGCTTCCGCATGTAATTAAGTAACTTGCTTTGGTAAGGGTGGGGGTCCCAGTTGCATATAGTAGCCGTTATGTCTCCATTCGCTCCTGTCTCTTTCTGACAATGAAAATTTATTTTTTGCCAGAGCTTATATGCTAATGGGCAGTGATACCAGAGGTGTTCGATTGTCTCTTCTTCTTTTTTACAATTAAAGCATATGGAAGGGCCAATGAAATTTCTTTTCCTCAGGTTATCCCAGGTTAGAACCCTTTTGTGGCAAACAAGCTAGAGAAAGGTGGAGATTTTCGGCCAGATAGAAGGATCCCATATCTTGCTCCATATCTTATCGGGCCTAGAATGATCTTTAATGAGTAAATTGTAAGCCTCTCTGGTGGAATAAGTGCCTCTTTCTTCATAACCCCATCTGAGAACGTCTTTTTCCTCGGAATATTGTATTTTCCTCTTTGCAAGTTTTGTGTCCAGAGTTTGTTGTTCTTGTGTAGTCCCATGAGCTATGATCTCAGAAGCTTTGTGCCATTCTCTGTAGTCTTGTTGGGCAGTGATGCTCTAGAAATTTCCAACCTTGATTGGGGGTGGATATCCTGTTTCATAGATGCAATATTCGGGAAAAGGTCTCTTAGTTTGGGCGACTGTTGCCAAGATTCATCCCAAAATCGGGCCTAGTCTCTGCTTTTCACCTCCCAAAAACTATGCTGCTAAATGAGGTTCCTATGAAGTTTTGCCGAGTTCCAAATAAATGAACCATTTCCCATCTCTGATATTCTTATAAGTTCCTCTCTAGGACAGTTTCCCACATATTTTTCTGTCCATAAAGTAGCCCATAGAGTGAGAGGGCCCGAGAGCCATCTCCACCAGATTCGAGCTACCATAACCGCATTACTGTGAGTGGGATCTCGCAAACCGATGCCGCCTCCTTTTTTGGGAAGACATGCAGTATCCCATTTGACGAGTACCCATTTATGGTGAATTCCACTGCTGCCCCAGAGAAAAGCCCTCTGGATGACTTTGAACTCTTTGAGAGCCCATTTCGGAGCTGCGAGAATGGAAAAAAGGTAAAGGGGCATGGCTTTAAGGATGGCTTTAATCAGGACAAGACGACTTTCCATGTTGAGAGATCTATGGGTCCAAGAGGAAATTTTGGCTTCTAGCTTACCTAAGAGAGATTTCCAGGCAGAATGGTTCAAGTTGGAGGCAATGAGGGGGGCTCCCAGATAGGTAGAGGCAAGCTTGGCTGAGGAGAATTTAAGGATTCATAGAATGGCTGACTGGATAACAGAGGGAGTGTGAAAAAAGAATACTTGAGACTTGGACTGATTAATAGAGGCCCCAGAGGGTTCTGAAAAGTCAGCTAAAAGAGATTTGAGATGCCTAGCCTCCTGGACAGAAGGGTGACCATAAAGCATGGTGTCACCCACGAATTGCTGGTGAGTGGCTGCAGGGGTATTGTGGAGTGAGAGACCTTTGAGGCGATCAGCTTGCAGAGCATGCTTGATACTTCGCCCAAGACCTTCGGCCGCAATGATAAAGAGGAAAGGGGAGAGGGGATCCCCTTGCCTGATGCCCCGGGAAGGATGAAAGGTTTCGGAGGGAATGCCATTGATTAGAACCGAGAAGGAGGATGTTAAGAGGCTCATAATCCAGCGAACCCAGGAAGCACTGAAACCAAAAGCCAAAAGAATCTTTTCCATGTAATTCCAACTGAGGCTCTCAAAAGCTTTTGAGAGGTCGAGTTTAAGAAGCATACCTGGCTTTTTGGAGATCTTCAAGGAGTGGATTATTTCATGCGTGAGGATGATACCATCCGTTATTTGTCTCCCTTCCACGTATCCCGACTGTTCCGGCGAGATGATCAGGGGAAGCAGAAGCTTTAGTCTGGTGGCTATAATTTTTGAGATTATTTTGTAAATAATATTACAGAGAGAAATCGGTCTGAATTTGTCTGGTTTACAAGGCTTCTCTACCTTTGGAATCAGGGCTATGAATGTGGCATTTATTCCTGGAAACATCCATCTAAGAGAGCGCGACTCTTCCACGACCTGCCAAACCTCATTCTTGATAAGGTCCCAGAAGTTATGGAAAAAATTGGAGGTAAAACCATCCGGAGCTGGGGCTTTTCCGGCCTTTAGTTGTTTAACTGCAGATTCCACTTCTTGAAGATCGACCGGTTTGAGGAGCATATGATTATGCTCATTTGGTATGAGTCTGGGAATTTTGCTGGTGATATTTTGAATGGCCTGAGAACGGTCATTGATTGGTTCTTTGTGCACCTGCTTGAAGTAATTGAGGAGTTCAGCCTCGATCTCTTCATGTTTTTCAATTTTAGCTCCTTGCTCATTTTGAATGTGAGTAATATTATTATGCATTCTGCGTTGGATTGTAGTGTTATGGAAGAATTTGGTATTTTTTTCACCCTCTTCAAGCCACCGAAATCTTGATTTTTGCTTCCACAACATTTCTTCTTGTTTTTCTTTTTCCATAAGTTCCCTTTCAAGGGTTTTTTCTTGTTCAAAAAGATCATCGGATCTGCCCAGAGTAATGATATTTTGCTGCAATTGCTTCATATCCTGTTCAATATTTGCTTTCCCGTGGAGAATATTGCCAAATGTAGTTCTATTCCAATATTTGATTTTGCCTTTGAGATGCTTGAGTTTTTGTTAAAACTGGAACATTTTGGAACCTGGAGAAGGATGAAAGCTTTTCCATTCTGTATTGATGAATTGATGGAACTCAAGATGGGTCAACCATAAGGCTTCAAAGCGAAAAGGTCTACGGATATTGTTCCCCGGTCGAGACCAATGGAGTGAGATGGGCCAATGATCGGAGCCAGTAAAGGGCAATATAGAAGCAGCAAAATCCCCCCCTAGATGAATGGCATTATATGAGAGAAGAAATCTATCCAACGAGATGCAATTTGGAAGCTTCCGGCCTGTTTGTTATTCCATGTGAAAATGCCATTATTGAAGGGGAGATCAATGAGCCAATTATTTTGAATAAAGTCCATCAAGAGTGTTCCATCTTGAGAACTTCTGCCCCTACCTCCTCTTCATTCATCCATTCTTGTGATCATGTTAAAATCTCCACCTGCAATCCAAAGAGGGAGTGGTCTGTTTTGATTAAGTGCTGAGATGGAGTTGAGGATCTCTTCTTTTTGATGAGATTCCTGTGGGAAGTAAACATTGGTTAGGATTCCATATTGGTTTGTTCCTAAAATGTGAAAAGTGGCTTGGAGAAAGTTCCTGTGCGCATGGAAGTTAGTGAGCTCCACAGCTCTGGAATCCCATATGATTTCGATGCCTCCTGAGGCTCCATTTGCATCAACTGTTGTATTATGAATTCCAGGCCAAAATTTATTAGCTATCTTGTCCAACACTCTGGTGTCACACTTTGTCTCTTGCAAGAAGATAACCTGAGGGTTTTCTTGCTTTATCATGTTTTTGAGTAAACGGGTTTTCCGGGGACCGTTAAGCCCTCTGATATTCCAAGAAATTAACTTCATTGAGAAAGATTGATATCAGGACTAAAGTACTTAGTTAGCTTGGCATATCTGCCAGAATCCACTAAGATTTTCCCTACCTTAATTGTTCTTTGAAGGATAGTTTTCCTACCTCGCTTTTTGATGTCCTTGGCAATGAGTCGCCGGTCCCAAGAGCTACCTGTTTGGATACCTAAAGATTTCTACCTTTGAGCTCTTGATAGAAGCTCTTCCAAGTTTTTGAGCTGTCCTGCTGGAATGTTGTCAAAATTGTTGGTGGTACATGCCTTTTCCAGGCCCGAAAGATCCAGATTCCCTATATCTATTGTGTCTGTTTCTTCATCCATAAATTGAGAGTAATCTTGTTCTTCCATTGGTTCTTCTTCTGTACCGATAGCCGATAGTGGATTCTCTAATGGTTTATCTTGGGTATTCCATGCCACATCCTTTTGTTCTTTTGAGGTTGAAGCTTCCTTACCCTTAGCATCTGATTGCGCCCTGGTGGATCCTCCTTTCTTGTTATTGTCATCGTTCTTAAGTGTTGTTTCTGACAAGTTCATTTGAGTTTCAGATTGATCTGCTAGGGCATTAAATTTTTTGTTGGTGGATGGCGTTGGTTGATTGGATTGCGCTGCTTTTGGTTTCAGGGATTGCTTCTTGTTTTCCCTTCGACGACTAGCCACCTTGATGAAACCAGATCCGTCTGAGACTTCCTGATCTGAAACATGGGAGGGTTTCTGATTTAAGGGGCAATCTCGGAATAAGTGCCCCAGGGCATGGCATCTTCAACAACGAAACGACACATGTTCATAGTCAATCATTTGTAACCAATCCTTGTCAAAGTAAGAGAGGTTTATCGCATTTGGAAGAGCTTGGTTGAGATCCATATAAACACAAATTTTGGCATAAGATGTATATTTACCTGTCTTCGTTTCTTCGGTTGTTTTGACAAACTCACCCAGAGTGTTTCCTATCGCTTTCAGAGAGTCCTCCTCCCAAAATTCTGAAGGGATTGAATACAGACAGATCCATACCGGAGCCCAGCTAAGATCTATTGTATCAGGGTTGAAGCATTCTACCCAGCCTTTGAGAAATAATCCAGCAGCATTGAAGAAGTAAGGTCTGCCATCCAGGACCCTATTTCGGTCCTCTAAGTAGTTGAAGATAGCTGTGAAAAAGCCTTTCGGTCCCAGCTGCAAGGTAATGTGCCCTTTTGGGTGCCATTTCGCGTGTATCCAGCTCCGCAATGCTCTTTCGGTTGGCCACATCCCAATGAACTTCCCTATGAGAGCATGGTCTTTAATGAACTTTATTCTTGCTTCAATCCAATGTCCAGGCAATTCAACTCTTGGTCGAATCGCTGCTACTGGTTTGCATGTTTTTGAATGAACCTCTCGCACTTTGTCATAGTTCTGGTTTGTTTTTCTTTTCTGCCAGGTTCTCAGGCATTTCATTGTCGCTTGCGGGGGAGGTTCTTCACCCCCCCCCGACTGGGGTTCCATATGGGGCGTACCCACCGTCTTGAAATCAAAGATCTAGTTTCGTCCTTGACCACTGATTACAATAGCAGGACCAGGCCTGCCGTTACTGCAGGTGCAGAGGGTCAAAGCCTGCGCTTGTCATAGGTGCTCAAACCCTAGCGGCCGCCATTAATCCACAGGAAAGAATTTGTTGCATGTAGGCCCCTGACTTAAGTGAAAATTTGATTAGACCAGTGTGTATCATAAAATCAAAGCTTCTGCTAGGTAATGAGTGCACATAGATGGATTATGAAACCATTAGTTTTTCATTAACCATAAATTTAGAAGTATACAAATTCTGCCCTACTGTCTTCTCTGTCTTTAAACAACAGCAATAGATAATTTATATCACTGACTTTCAGATGGCATTTTGGAAATACGATGGTAAATGGAAGATTCAAATCATTTGATTTCATGGATATGTCAAAATGAGTTCTGAATTTTTCATCACTACCTACCAATCCTAGCTAGATTCGACCTCAAGAAATCTCCTCTTAGGTAAACACTGCCTTGAATCCTTCCATTCACGCCCAAGTCCACCATCAAGCAAAATCCTTATTTTAACGGAGCTACTATGGATAGGCTTCCATTCAAATTTATGAAGATATTTGTAAAGTCTGGCTATGACTGGCAAATCCATATGCATTTGGATATGTTTTTCCATTTAGTTAAAATTCTTGACCCTTGAAAGTCACACTAAAGCTAAATTTTGGACAGTATTCTGTCACAAACTTATAAGTAAGGGTTTGCCATAGAATGAAATATCAATGAAGGGAAGGTTGTTTAACTGAAAACCAACAGATTGCCATTCAAAATTGAATAAAAAGGACAGGCTAGGAGATTGGTACCCTAATGTATTTTTGGCCATTTTCCTTTAGTATTTGTAAGTTTGTTAATTATTTCAAGTTGTGAGATAGTGGGCTCTATCACATTCCATTGTATAATTGTATCATTATACAAGATTGTTGTTGCTAAATAAACTAGAAAGTTACTGTTGCTAAATAAACTCTAATCAGAATTAATAGTATTGATAAATACCCAATTCCCTATAAATGTACATTGAGATACAAACCAAAACTTAACTACTTTTTTGATATCTCCCTGCAATCAATTCTAATATATTCAAACCTTTAACAAGTCTTCTAGTAAGGTCTTCCTCCAAATCTTAGGAGTTCTCAGGGGTTTCAATATTCAATGTATAGGTCCCCCAAGCGAAGGTTACATGGATCATGTGTGCTGACCTAGACTGACATGATTCCTCCACTAACATATATCATCAACCCATTTGGAAACATATGAAACTCGAGAGAGAACATTCATAATACTCAGCCAGTTAACCTTACTTCACCTCTTACTCCATAAATTAGACTCTATATCCAACATATATTGCACTACTTACTAACTCAAAGGTGGCTTAGCACGAGCTAATCACAATCCAACAATCTTCATTGTTGTGTTTCTTATAATGACCTGTTGACTTAGGCTCAAGGGATGAAAATAATGCATCTTAGGAAGCAATGGATGGGAGTAAATATAAACAACATCAAGCAAAGAAGAGCAGGAGAAAAAGTCCCTTCTTAGCCTTAAAGCGAGAGGTAAGGCCACTGAGGTGACAATGGGTGGCTTGCATGCAATTTCACCTTGGCTCTCCCATTGGCTTAGGAATTTTTCCTTAGGAGAGGGTTCAAGAAGTAACAGAAACCAAAGGTAAGTCACCTTAAAATATTTACATGTGTTGCTTATAAGGTCGTGATGGGGGAAGTATGAGTGAGTATATAATTGTTGTTAATCTTATAACTTTTACACCTAAAAACAAAGAATTGGCATAGTCTAACTTGTCATTCAATTTACTTGGTCTCATCTCCCATAGAAAGAGGAGAGGAGGATAGGTCTACAATAGTGACTGTGTAAAAATTATTCACTTTATAGTGATGATTCTTGGGGAATATCCCCATACTGCCTTCTAGAGGAGACAACTTATAGAGGGATATGTAGTATCACAAGAGAAAAGATCAAGAAAATAATACTACCTATCATTTATATTAAGACAAACATATATATAAAGTATGATATTAGCAAGGCTTGTAGCAACTGTGTCATTTATCATGCAGCCTAAGCTAGGAAAGTAGCCAAGAGTTTTTACACAAGCACTCCATCTTACATAAGGACGAAATTCAGTCAACTATGGAAGAAATAATGCAGGAAAAAGAATATCTATGTTTCTAAAATCTTTGAATGATACAAATTTTGCCCTACTGTCTTCTCTGTCTTTAAACAGTGGCAATAGAATCATGATCTAATTCAATCAACTATGGAAGAAATAATTAACTACTTTTTTCATATCTCCCTACAATCAATTCTAATATATTCAAGCCTTTAACAAGTATTCTATCAAGGTATTCCTCCAAATTTTAGGAGTTCTCAAGTGTTTCAACCTTCAATGTATAGGTCCCCCAAACAAAGGTTACATGGATCATGTGTGCTGACTTGGATTGACATGATTCCATTGCAGATGTGGTAGTTGTCTCGAAATTAGGTAATTGCCACTTTAATTGATATATCTATCTATATATATATATTTATATATTATAATATATATATATTATATATAGTATATTATTATATATATATATATATATGGAAACACCATAGAGGTTAAAGATTTCAGCAATCATGAATACATTACGTACAACATCTAGAAATTATTTCAACTTCATAATCATCATTCACACTTATACCTAAATATTATTTATGTTTCATAATTCAGATGATAGATCAATTACATTCATTCTTTATTCAAATGCAGATTCTTAGTTCATACCCTCAAAAAATTGCAAAATGTCTTGCTTTCATGTTCTTATTATTTCTATTGTCTATAGACTATTAGATAAAGAATAAAGTATTAACCTATCAATATAATTTGAATTATAGATTTCTAGGTAAATAAATTTCATATTTCATATCTTTCCATTTCAAAACAGTTTCTAAAGAATGAAAGGTATGTTAATCTTCTCAATCGGAAAATACATCATATAATCAAAACAAATCTGTCAATTAAAATCCATATATTAACCAGTTAAAATGTCAATGGTAAATGGAAAGATAAGGAAAACAACAAAAATGGAGCCTATCCAGAACGATGCATGAATCCAAAACCACAAGCTAGAAACTTGAAAATCCTCTTAGGTAACGAAGTCCCCTCTTAACCTGAAAGCAAGAGGCAAGGCCACTGAGGTGACAGTGGGTGGCTTGCCTGCAGTTGCACCTTGGCTCTCCCATTGGTTTATGACTTTTTCCTTAGGAGAGGGTTCAAGAAGTAATAGAAACCAAAGGTAAGTCACCTTAAAATATTTACATATGTTGTTTTAAGGCAGTTATGGGGGATGTATGAGTGAGTATCTAACTATTGTTAATATTATAACTTTTACACCTAAAAACAAAGAAATGACATAGTCTAACTTGTCAGTCAATTTGCTTGGTCGCATCTCCCATAAAAAGAGGAGAGGAGGATAGGTCTACAATAGTGACTGTGTAAAACTTATTCTCTTTATAGTGATGATTCTTGGGGAATATCTCCATACTGCCTTCTGGAGGAGACAACTTACAGAGGGATATGTAGTATCATAAGAAAAAAGATCAAGAAAATAATACTACCTATTGTTTATATTAAGACAAATGTATATAAAGTATGATATTAGAAAGGCTTGTAGCAAGCGTGTCATTTCTCATACAGCCTAAGCTAGGCAAGTAGCCAAGAGTTTTCACACAAGCACTCCATCTTACATTAAGGACGAAATTGAGTCAACTATGGAAGAAATAATGCAGGAAAAAAATGCCTCTGGTTCTAAAATCTTTGAATGATACAAATTTTGCCCTACTGTCTTCTCTGTGTTTAAACAACAGCAATAGACTCATGATCTAATTCAGTTAACTATGGAAGAAATAATTAACTTCTTTTTTCATATCTCCCTGCAATAATTTCTAATATATTCAAACATTTAACAAGTCTTCTAGCAATGTCTCCCTCCAAATCTTATTAGTTATCAAGTGTTTCAACCTTCAATGTATAGGTCCCCCAAACGAAGGATACATGGATCGTGTGTGCTAACCCGGACTGACATGATTCTATTGCGGATGTGGTCGTTGTCTCAAAATTACAATTACGTAATTTCCACTTTAATTGTTTTAGTTAATTTTGTGTGTATATATTATATATATATATATATAATATGGATGGAAACACGATAGAAGTTAAAGATTTCAGAAATCATGAATACATTCTGTACAACATCTAGAAATTATTTCAACTTCATAATCATCATTCACACTTATACCTAAATATTATTTATGTTTCGTAATTCAGATGATAGATCAAATACATTCATTCATTCATTCTTCATTCAAATGCAGGTTCTTCATTCATACACTAAAAAAATTTCAAAATGTCTTGCTTTCAGGTTCTTATTATTTCTATTGTCTATAGACTATTAAATAAAGAATAAAGTATTAACCTATAAATATAATTTGAATTTTAGATTTCTAGGTTAATGCAGGAAAAAGAATACCTCTGTTTCTAAAATCAAGGTTACAACAATGAGTTGAGTGAACCTCATTGCAAAAATTATATGAAAGACAGAGGCAATGAGTTCACATATATGGATTATGAATCCATTAGTTTTATTATTAAACATAAATTTAAATGATACAAATTTTTCCCTACTTTCTTCTCTGTCTTTAAACAACAACAATAGACAATTTATATCACTGACTTTCAGATGGAATTTTGGTAATACAATGGTAAATGGAAGATTCAAATCATTTGATTTCATGGATATGTCAAAATAAGTTCGGAATTTTTCATCTCTACCTACCAATCCTAGCTAGATTTGACCTTAGGAAATCTCCTCTTAGGTAAGGAAGTCCCTTCTTAGCCTTAAAGCGAGAGCCAAGGCCACTGAGGTGACAGTAGGTGGCTTGCCTATAGTTGCACCTTGGCTTATGCAGGGTTCTTTTTCTAAACCTAAACTTATTTAAATAAACCAAGTGAAATATCCATAATCAACAACTTTAAAATTAATGCCCACTTGTTCAACAGGATCAAAGGGAATATTAGGCATATATTTACGCTTTTGACTGATCTTCAATAAAGCAAGACAACTTCCACATGGGGACCCATCTCAAAATATTGAACTTTTGTCCTTGCAATAAAATATTAAGACACAATAGTGAGCATGTAATAGTCCTGCACTGTATAAAATATTAGTTGACAGTCATGGACTGTACAAAATATAATATAGCTAATAATTATGGTCCATGTTTTTCCATCTAGTTAAAATTCTCAACCCTTGAAAGTCACACTAAAGCTAAATTTTGGATAGTAATTTTGAATGATACAAATTCTACCCTACTATCTTCTATGTCTTTAAATAGCAGCAATAGACAATTCATATCACTCAATTTCAGATGGAATTTTGGCAATACAATGCTAAATGGAAGATTCAAATCATTTGATTTCATGGATATGTCAAAATGAGTTCGGAATTTTTCATCTCTACCAAACAATCCTATCTATATTCGACCTTAGGAAATATCCTCTTAGGTAAGGAAGTCCCTTCTTAGCCTTAAAGCAAGAGGCAAGGCCACTGAGGTGATAGTAGGTGGCTCGCCTGTAGTTGCACCTTAGATCTCCCGTTGGCTTGGGACTTTTTCCTTAGGAGAGGGTTCAAGAAGTAACAAAACTATGGAAGAAATAATGCAGGAAAAAAATACCTTTGTTTCTAAAATCAAGGTTACATCAATGAGTTGAGTTGCAAATTTAGTTCACACTAGAGGTAGAAGTAATCAATATTTATAGGAAATTCAACTTTAATGGTACACTAAGAACCTCATAAGAAAAATTATATGAAACATAGAGGAAATGAGTGCACATAGATGGATTATGAATCCATTAGTTTTATTTGTTACTAATTATGACTTATGATCATCACTGACATTGTTTTTCTAATTGCAAAAATTTACTTCTATTTCAGAGTGAATAAACATCTAGAAAGCCTTCAAGTGCTACTTATGCTTTTGTTAGGCCACACCCAATTATTCCCTTAATTGTAATAATGGCATCCGGGAACATATAAAGCCTGCATGAGAGAAAAAACCAAATAAAGTGTAGGACCTTACCTCACTTGGAAGGCATTGAATTCTTTGAGCTCGGGTGAAACACCCAGTAAATCCTTTCAAGATAAAATGAAGCTGGCACATGAACTTATCTTAGAACGTTAGAGTTTCCATGAACAATCTATGAAAAACTGCAATTCACACATACAAACCTCTATTTGAATGCAATTCGTCTCTTTAATCTCATTATTTCAACTGTATTATCGAAATTTCATAAGTTATTGATGCAGACAGACCTCCCAAATCATGGAGTTATCTTTGAGATTTTATCTTTTCATAGCCATATAAATTACTTATAAAAGAGGCTCTATTATGAACTCTAGGACCAATTTTAGTATTGTAAGAATTACTCAAGCAATTTCAATGTTATGGGTATTCTTGTACTTTTTCAGGAACAATAAAAAGTCTCATGATGTTTTAATGTTTGGGGAATCACTTAAACTTCTTCTCTATCGATTAGTACCACCAGGTTTTGGTAACCATCTTAGGACCAAATCTTGGGATGATAATATTGAAGTGAATGATTGTTTTGATGGTAATATGAGATAACCCACACAAGGCATGCACAGTCTACACAACTCGTGGTGAGGAAACACAACTTAGAGAAGATTAATCCATTGAAGTAGGTAAGGAACTATTAGCATAGCTAAAGCAAAAGGCAGTTTTCCATCAATAGTTTTATTGGAAATAGAGTATGAGGGTTCTATTTCTAAACTTAAACTTATTTAAATAAACTCCTAGAACTGATATTTTTTTCCTTGCATTATTGGAAACAAAGTAAGAGGGTTTTGTTTCTAAACCTAAACTTATTTAAATAAACTCCTAGAAATGATAGAGAATCGATTAGTACCACCATGTACAAACATAGAATTCAACCTAAAATGGGCATCCACATCAAAGGGTCTAGGGGGCATTCCAGAACTATTGAGGCAAAAAATTTCCTTGAAACCTAAGCTAGGAAAGTAGCCAAGAGTTTTCACACAAGCACTCCATCTTACATTAAGGATGGAATTCAGTCAAATATGGAAGAAATAGTGTAGGGAAAAAAATAACTCTGTTTCTAAAATCATGGTGAAGAACTAAACACTGCTTTGAATCGTTCCATTCACGCCCAAGTCCACCATCAAGGGGAATCCTTATTTTGACAGAGCTACTATGGATAGGCTTCCATTCAAAGTTATGAAGATATTCGTAAAGTCTGGCTATGACTGGAAATTCCGTGTGCATTTGGATATGTTTTTCCATTTAGTTAAAATTCTTAACCCCTGAAAGTCACACTAATGCTAAATTTTGGACAGTAGTATGTCACAAGATGATAAAGAAGGTTTTGTCATAGAATGAAATATCAATGAAGAGAAGGTTGTTTAACTGAAAACCAACCGATTGTCATTCAAAATTGAATAAAAAGGACAGGTTAGGAGATTGGTACCCCAATGTGTTTTTGGCCATTTTCCTTCAGTCTTTGTAAGTTTGTTAATTATTTCAAGTTGTGATATTGGGCTCTATCACATTCCATTGTATAATTGTATGATTATACAAGACTGTTGTTGTTAAATAAACTAGAAAGTTATTGTTGCTAAATAAATCTAATCAGAATTAATAGTATTGATAAATACCCAATTCCCTATAAATGTACATTGAGATACAAACCAAAACTTAACTTCTTTTTTGATATCTCCCTGCAATCATTTCTAATATATTCAAACCTTTAGCAAGTCTTCTAGAAAGGTCTTCTTCCAAATCTTAGGACTTCTCAAGTGTTTCAACCTTTAATGTATAGGTCCCCCAAACGAAGGTTACATGGATCGTGTGTGCTGACTTGGACTGACATGATTCCTCCACTGACATATATCATCAACCCATTTGGAAACAGATGCAACTCCAGAGAGAAAATCCATAATTCTCAACCAGTTAGCCTTACTTCTCCTCTTGCTCCATATATTAGACTATGTATCCAACATATATTGCACTTTCCTACCTCAAAGGGGGCTTAGCACAAGCTAATCGCAACCCAACAATTTTCATTGTTGTGTTTTTTAACATGTCTTGTTGACTTAGTCTCAAGGGATGCAAATAATGCATCTTAGGAAGCAATGACTGAGAGTAAATCTGAACAACATCAAGCAAAGAAGAGCAGGAAAAGAAGTCCCTTCTTGGCCTTAAAGCGAGAGGCAAGGCAACTGAGGTGACAGTGGGTGGCTTGCCTGCAGTTACACCTTGGCTCTCCCATTGGCTTGGGGCATTTTCCTTAAGAGAGGGTTCAAGAAGTAACAGAAACCAAAGGTAAGTCACCTTAAAATCTTTACATATGTTGCTTATAATGCAGTTATGGGGGAAGTATGAGTGAGTATCTAATTGTTGTTAATCTTATAACCTTTACACCTAAAAACAAATAATTGACATAGTCTAACTTGTCTGTCAATTTACTTGGTCTCATCTCCCATAAAGAGAGGAGAGGAGGATAGGTCTACAATAGTGACTGTGTAAAAATTATTCACTTTATAGTGATGATTCTTGGGGAATATCCCCATACTGCCTTCTGGAGGAGACAACTTACAAAGGGATATGCAGTATCATAAGAAAAAAGATCAAGAAAATAGTACTACCTATCATTAATATTAAGAAAAAACATATATAAAGTATGATATTAGCAAGGCTTGTAGAAACTGCATCATTTCTCATGTAGCCTAAGCTAGGAAAGTAGCCAAGAGTTTTCACACAAGCACTCCATCTTACATTAAGGACAAAATTCAGTCAACTATGGAAGAAATAATGCAGGAAAAAAAATACCTCTATTTCTAAAATCTTTGAATGATACAAATTCTGCCCTACTGTCTTCTCTATCTTTAAACAGCAGCAATAGACTCATGATCTAATTCAGTCAACTATGGAAGAAATAATTAACTGTTTTTTTCATATCTCCCTGCAATCAATTCTAATATATTCAAACCTTTAACAAGTCTTCTAGCAAGGTCTTCCTCCAAGTCTTAGCTCTCAAGTGTTTCAACCTTCAATGTATAGGTCCCCCAAACGAAGGTTACATGGATCATGTGTGCTACCCTGGATTGACATGATTTTATTGTGGATGCGATAGCTATCTTGAAATTACGATTAGGTAATTGCCACTTTAATTGTTATATCTATATATATATTATATTATATATATATATATATATATATATATATATATATATATATATATATTTATATATATATATATATATATAATATAATATAATATGGAAACAACATAGAAGTTAAAGATTTAAATAATCATGAATACATTCCATACAACATCTAGAAATTATTTCAACTTCATAATCATCATTCACACTTATACCTAAATATTATTTATGTTTCATAATTCAAATGATAGATCAAATACATTCATTTGTTCATTCTCCATTCAAATGTAAATTCTTCATTCATACACTAAAAAAGTTGCAAAATGTCTTGCTTTCAGGTTCTTATTATTTCTATTGTCTATATAATATTAGACAGAGAATAAAGTATTAACCTATCAATATAATTTGAGTTTTAGATTTCTCGGTAAACAAATTTCATATTTCATATTTTTCCATTTCAAAACAGTTTCTAAAGAATGAAAGGTATGTTAAGCTTCACAATCAGAAAATACATCATATAATCAAAACAAATTTGTCAATTAAAATCCATATATTAACCAGTTAAAATGTCAATGGTAAATGGAAAGATAAGCAAAATAACAAAAAATGGAGCCTATCCAAAACATTGCATGAATTCAAAACCATAAGCCGGAAACATGAAAATCCTGAGAATCAAAGTTTAATTTGAATTATCGTTTTCACTTCCACATCCTACAATGGAACCACTGATAATGCCCTAATTTGATGATACATAAAATGACCTATTAGGTCTAATTGGGTAACCATGGTTTTGTATAATTATACATGAAATGACCTATTAGGTTTTATTCTACAACAATACTATTGTATAATGATACATGAAATGACCTAACAAGTTATAGTTACAGCATAACCATATGAAATTGTGAAATAATGAACCTATTTATAAAGTAACTCATTAACATATATGTTGTGCTTAGACAAGTGATAATAAGTAAGAGCAAGTTCCCAAGCCATATTTACTTAATGTTTTAATTGTGTTGAGAGGTACATTTGACAACCCAGTAATAAAACATAACTAATATTTGGTTAATTATAATTGAAATAATTATAAAATATCAATAATCTTATAAATATAATATATCTAATAATTATGGTCCATGTTTTTCCATTTAGTTAAAATTCCCCCTGAAAGTAACACTAAAGCTAACTTTTGGACAGTAGTCTGTCACAAGTTGATAAAGAAGCAATGAGTTGAGTGAACCTCATTACAAAAATTATATGAAAGACACAGGAAATTAGTGCACCTATATGGATTATGAATCCATTAGTTTTATCATTAAACATAAATTTAGAATCATACAAATTCTACCCTAATGTCTTCTTTGTCTTTAAACAATGGCAATAGACAATTTATATCACTAACTTTCAGATGGAATTTTTGCAATACAATGGTAAATGAAAGATTCAAATCATTTGATTTCATGGATATGTCAAAATGAGTTTGGAATTTTTCATCACTACCTACCAATCCTAGCTAGATTTGACCTTAGGAAATCTCCTCTTAGGTAAACACTGCTTTGAATCCTTCCATTCATGCCCAAGTCCACCATCAAGCAGAATCCTTATTTTAACAGAGCTACTATGGATAGGATTCCATTCAAAGTTATGAAGATATTCGTAATGTCTGACTATGACTGGAAATTCCGTGTGCATTTGGATATGTTTTTCCATTTAGTTAAAATTCTTAACCCTTGAAAGTCACACTAAAGCTAAATTTTGGACAGTAGTCTGTCACAAGATGATAAAGAAGGGCTTGTTGTAGAATGAAATATCAATGAAGGGAAGGTTGTTTAACTGAAAACCAATAGATTGTCATTCAAAATTGAAAAGGAAGGACAGGCTAGGAGATTGGTACCCCAATGTGTTTTTGGCCATTTTCCTTCAATCTTTGTAAGTGTGTTAATTATTTCAAGTTGTGATATTCGGCTCTATCACATTCCATTGTATAATTGTATCATTATACAAAACTGTTGTTGCTAAATAAACTCTAATCAGAATTAATAGTATTGATAAATACCCAATTCCCTATAAATGTACATTGAAATACAAACCAAAACTTAATTTCTTTTTTGATATCTCCTTGCAATCAATTCTAATATATTCAAACCTTTAACAAGTCTTCTAGCAAGGTCTTCCTCCAAATCTTAGGAGTTCTCAAGTGTTTCAATCTTCAATGTATAGGTCCCCCAAATGAAGGTTACATGGATAGTGTGTGATGACCTGGACTGACATGATTCCTCCACTGACATATATCATCAACCCATTTGGAAACAGATGCAACTCCAAAGAGAACATTCATAATTCTCAACCAGTTAGCCTTACTTCTCCTCTTGATCCATATATTACACTCTGCATCCAACATATATTGCACTACTTCGTACCTCAAAGCTGGCTTAGCACGAGATAATCACAATCCAACAATCTTCATTGTTGTGTTTCTTAACATGTCTTGTTGACTTAGGCTCAAGGGATGCAAATAATGCATCTTAGGAAGTAATGGCTGAGAGTAAATCTAAACAATGTATCGAGCAAATAAGAGCAAGAAAAAAGGTCCCTTCTTAGCCTTAAAGCGAGAGGCAAGGCCACTGAGGTGATAGTGGTTGGCTTGCCTACAGTTGCACCTTGGCTCTCCCATTGGCTTGGTACTTTTTCCTTAGGAGAGGGTTCAAGAAGTAACATAAACCGAAGGTAAGTCACCTTAAAATATTTACATATGTTGCTTATAAGGTGGTTATGGGGGAAGTATGAGTGAGTATCTAATTGTTGTTAATCTCATAAATTTTACACCTAAAAACAAAGAATTGACATAGTCTAACTTGTCAGTCAATTTACTTGGTCTCATCTCCCATAGAGAGAGGAGAGGAGGATAGGTCTACAATAGTGACCGTGTAAAAATTATTCACTTTATAGTGATGATTCTTGGGGAATATCCCCATACTGCCTTCTAGAGGAGACAACTTTCAGAGGGATATGCAATATCATAAGAAAAAATATCAAGAAAATAATACTACCTATTGTTTATATTAAGACAAACGTATATAAAGTAGGATATTAGCAAGGCTTGTAGCAACTATGTCATTTCTCTAAAGTAGCCAAGAGTTTTCACACAATCACTCCATCTTAAATTAAGGACGAGATTGAATCAACTATGGAAGAAATAATGCAGGAAAAAAATACCTCTGTTTCTAAAATCTTTGAATGATACAAATTCAGCCCTACTGTCTTTTATGTCTTTAAACAACAGCAATAGACTCATGATCTAATTCATTCAACTATGGAAGAAATAATTAACTTCTTTTTTCATATCTCCCTGCAATCAATTCTAATATATTCAAACCTTTAACGAGTCTTCTAGCAAGGTCTTCCTCAAAATCTTAGGAGTTCTCAAGTGTTTCAACCTTCAATGTATAGGTACCCGAAATGAAGGTTACATGGATCGTGTGTGCTAACCTGGACTGAGATGATTCTATTTTGGATGAGGTAGTTGTCTCGAAATTACGATTAGGTGATTGCCACTTTAATTCTTTTAGTTAAATATACATATATATGGAAACATCATAGAAGTTAAAGATTTCAGCAATCATGAATACATTCCATACAGCATTTAAAAATTATTTCAAATTCATAATCATCATTCACACTTATACCTAAATATTATTCATGTTTCATAATTCAGATAATAGATCAAATACATACATTCATTCATTATTCATTCAAATGGAGATTCTTCGTTCATACACTAAAAAGATTGCAAAATGTCTTGCTTTTAGGTTCTTATTATTTCTATTCTCTATAGACTATTAGATAAGGAATAAAGTATTACCCTGTAAATATAATTTGAATTTTAGATTTCTAGGTTAATGCAAGAAAAAAAATACCTCTGTTTCTAAAATCAAGGTTATAGCAATGAGTTGAGTGAACCTCATTGCAAAAATTATATGAAAGACAGAGGCAATGAGTGCACATAGATGGATTACGAATACATTAGTTTTATCATTAAACATAAATTTAAGTTATACAAATTCTTCCATACTGTCTTCTTTGTCTTTAAACAGTAGCAATAGACAATTTATATCACTGAATTTCAAATTGCATTTTGGCAATACAATGGTAAATGGAAGATTGAAATCATTTCATTTCATGGATATGTCAAAATGAGTTCAGAATTTTTCATCTCTACCTACCAATCCTAGTTAGATTCTACCTTAGGAAATCTCCTCTTAGGTAAGGAATTCCCTTCTTAGCCTTAAAGCAGGAGGCAAGGCCTTTGAGGTGATAGTGGGTGGCTTGCCTATAGTTGCACCTTGGCTTATGCAGGGTTCTATTTCTAAACCTAAACTTCTTTAAATAAACCAGGTGAAATATCCATAATCAAAGGGCATATTCGGGCATATATTTACGCTTTTGACTGTTGTTCAATAAAGCAAGACAGCTTCCACATGGAGACACATCTCAGAATATTGAACTTTTGTCCTTGCAATAAAACATTAAGACACAATAGTAAGCATGTAACAGTCCTACACTGTATGAAATATTAGTTGACAGTCCTGGACTGTATAAAATATAATATACCTAATAATTATGGTCCATGTTTTTCCATTTAGTTAAAATTCTCAACCCCTGAAAGTCACACTAAAGCTAAATTTTGGGCAATAGTCTGTCACAAGCTAATAAAGAAGCAATGAGTTGAGTGAAACTCATTACAAAAATTATATGAAAGACACAGGTAATGAACTGTTAAAATGTCAATGGTAAATGGAAAGATAAGGAAAACAAGATAGCTTCGACATGGGGACCTATCTCAGAATATTGAACTTTTGTGCTTGCAATAAAACATTAAGACACAATAGTGAACATGTAACAGTCCTGCACTGTATAAAATATTAGTTGACAGTCCTGGACTGTATAAAATATAATATAGCTAATAATTATGGTCCATGTTTTTCCATTTAGTTAAAATTCTCAACCCCTGAAAATCACACTAAAGCTAAATTTTGGATAGTAGTCTATCACAAGCTGATAAAGAAGCAATGAGTTGAGTGAACCTCATTGCAAAAAATATATGAAATACATAGGCAATGAGATGTTAAAATGTCAATGGTAAATGGAAGGATAAGGAAAATAACAAAAATTGGAGCCTATCGAGAACACTGCATGAATCCAAAACCATAAGTTGGAAACATGAAAATCCTGAGAATCAGAGTTTAATCTGAATTATCATCTTCACTTCCACATCCTACAATGGAACCACTGATAATGCCCTAATTTGATGATACAACCATAAGATGGAAACATCAAAATCCTGAGAATCAGAGTTTAATCTGAATTATCGTCTTCACTTCCACATCCTACAATGGAACTGCTGATAATGCCCTAATTTGATGATACATAAAATGACCTATTAGGTCTCATTGGGTAACCATGGTTTTGTATTATGATACATGAAATGACCTATTAGGTTTTATTCTACAGCAATGTTATTATATAATGATACATGAAATGACCTAACAACTTACAGTTGTAGCTTAACCATATGACATTGTGAAACAATGAACTTATTTATAAAGTAAATAGAAAATACTATAAGCATTGTTTAAATAACCTGCATAAAACAACCCACAAGTAGGAAATATAAAATGTGTTAGTTTCGAAAAGAAACACACCTGTTTAGTTTTGTTTGTTGTTTCTAGCTTGTTGTGAGTATAGGCACAAGCTTTCAAGTGAGGAGGAAATCTTATCAATAGGTAACTTGTAGGGCTTTGTCCTTAGAAAGAGAAGAATCAATCCCGCACAACAAAAACAATTGAATTTCAATGGTTTAAAACAACAAAATAACAAAAATTTAAATAAATATGACAAGAAAACATCCATACAGCTGAGTTGCAAGTTCTCAGGAACAGAAATGCATATAAGCAAAATGGAACAATGGTTGACAATAGTATAGTAAAGGCAAGAAACAGAAAGAAAAATATGAGATGATAAAGGAGAACAATAACCTAGAATATATATATAACCTAATAACTACCACCATAACCATTTGTGATGCAGAGGGCGCCATATTTGGATGTAGGGCAAAAGGACCAATTGATTATTTCTCATTGTAGTCATCCTCATCCTCCTATAGAAAAAATGGCCTACGCAGCCCTCGTCCAGCCAAGAAGAAGGCCCCCCATTCTCCGCGGCCCTCGTCATCCTCTTACAGCAATCCTTTACCCGCACCCTCCTCTGCAGGTCCCCCGCCCTCCTCTTCAGCAATCCTCTGTGCACACCCTCCTCTACAAGTCCCTCACCCTCCTCTGCACCCTCGCCCTCCTATGCATCAAACGCAGCTATCTGCACATAGGACGGACTGGCTAGGTAGACACAGGTTGGGTTGATTAGGGTAAACGGTTCGGTAGGTAATAGAACGAAACAATTTTTTTTTAATTAATTATTAACTAATTACGTTAAGATTTTTTTAATGTTTTATAAGGTTTTTTAATTAAATTTTACAACTGATTATTGATGAATCGTCTAACAATAGATCTGACAGTTAAGATTAGGACAGAAAGGCATTTGGTGGAATTCATTTCAAAGGGAAACGCCTTACGGCGTAAAAAACAGTGATTCAGAGTAGCAAAAAAAGGAAATCAGTTATTGGTTGCGTAAGGTAACTTGGGACCAAATGTTTTCTTTTAAGGAAACCATACTAGTAGCAAAAACATTTGTTTCTCTTGAGTCTTATTACTCCATAAATTATAACGGAGAAATCCAAAACAAAAACCATGATATACCAAAATCCTATGCGTAGTGAATATAGGAGAAGTAGTGGTTCCCAACATCATAAAACTAGAAACAAAAAATAGAGAGAACAATGCATGGAAATAACTAAAATGGAGGAGATTTGACATCTGAACAAAGAAACCTGGACATGAGAACCCTTGAATGCTAAAGATTCCAAGTCCATATTCTTCGCACTTGGGTGGAAACTTTGTGCTTGACCTTTTTGATTTGCAATCGCAATGGTCCATTGAAGTATCTTCACTTATTTCTACCGAGAGATTTTCCATAATCATTTTATTCATTAATATAATTCAATGGTTTTAAAATATTTAGTTGTAAGAGTTGAATTATTTACCAAGCTTGTGTTAATGTGCATAGAAAGTTTCCATTATATAGTAATGGAGGAATCTCAGTGTTGGTTAAGGATAACTACGACAACTGGAAGGATGCAAGTCCTTATGTGATCTTACAACTCACCATACTTAATTGATAGGGAAATGAAGTGTTGAAAAAGACCAACTCCAACACCCCCCTTAAGCATAACATAGGGAGTAACTATAAAAAATAAAACAAAGGATGGGCCATGGCAATGAGGCCTAATTAGGTACTCATAAGTGGAGAAAGAGAGAAAAACTCATAGGAAAAAACTCCCCCCAAAAGAGAGAAATATGTCAATGCTCAAAATATTATGGAGCTAAAATTGTAGATCCTATAATGACCCACTGAATGACAAGAACATAGGCGTGCTCCAATGAAAAAAAATGAAATGATGAAGTACCAAAACTTTGAAGATGAGAATTGTGAAACCTCAATGAGGTCGGTTGATCTTTAAAGTAGGAATATTGCAAAGGCACAAGGGCGACAAACACTATCAACTTCTCCCAAAAAGCTTAAAAAAAATAGACATCAGTAAAGAACTAGGATGAGGCTTCAAACAAAAACAACACCATCAACCAACAAACAAACAATGAGGCATGTCATACAACAACGCTCCTGAAGTTGTCTGAACACTGACACCATCACAAAAAATGACAATTGTCAAAAAAGCATCAATATTATCACCATCTAACTGCCCCCCCTAAAACACAACTACAGAAGGAATGAGAATCAATAGTGTCCATTGTCAACAAATTTTTCCCTTGAAACAAAACCGAGGAAACAAAATAAATCAACAAGGAACAACTGATGCAACATGGCGATATGAATTTTGCATTTATTGGTTATATTTATGCCATGACCATCCATCGACCCATCCGCAAATGTTCCTGATGGTTAGCGTTGGTCCATGATTCATTCTCTCATGTCTGTTCTATAACGATCTAAATGTTGGACTAGTAATTGACCAAGAATGTTGATGTTTGTGTAATTTCTTTTGATGAGGATGTGCAGATGGCTCAAAGTTGGGTGCCACAAAATTTTCATCAGAAATGACATTAGCAACGATGTCATCAATATGTTTATTAACATGAGAATTTTATTCAAGCATCTCATAGTTGGATGTAGGTGATGAGGATACAACAAGACTGTATCCAAGACCTGCTCTTGATGTATGCACTACAAGGTTAATAGAAGCATCAATTCCCTATCCATTCTTCCCAGGTCTTCCATTATATTCCATTTTACTTAGCAATCAGGATCCAATACCAACAGTATGATTTTCAAAACTGGGTGTGACAATAGCATGTGATGATTCATGATCATATGCATCAATCATCTGACAATCAATATCGTGTGGAAGAAGGAGAGCTTAGAAGCTCAACATCAACCACCCCCATTCTCATATTTCTAAAGATGAGTAATTTCCAATTCAAGTTTGTTCTTAGAATCCTATAGCTTTTGAATAGCCTCATCTTTCTCAATCGGTTGTTGTAACAATGCATCATGATCTTTCTTCAAAAAATGATATTGCTCCATCATTTTTTCTTTTAAACAATCAATCTCCACAATGTGTTGATTATTTTTCTCTTCTAGTTGTTTCTTCAAATTTGAGTTAGAAAAAGACTCAACTTCCTCCTGCAAGTCATCAATGATATTAATCTTCTCTTGAAATTCATCTGCAAGCATCCGAAGATATTCTCCCATGGTTCATTCTAGATGGTCAACCTTTTGGATTTTGTCAGTTATGTAAATTTGCAACCTATTTTTAAGAGTTTCATTCTCTGCTTGCAAAACAAAGACCACTAATTATAACTAGAGGACCTCTTTATGAAATTCATCCGATGTGTTTTTCTCACAAAGCTCGTGCAATATTTTACCCATCTTAAAACCACAAAATTGGCAAATGTGTTTCCATTCATCAAAAATGCAAAGAAAACTGATTTGCAGAAAAATTTTGTGATATGGACCAGAAAAAGTGCAAGCCTATGCTTAACCCAAAATATAGATCAAACACATTTTCATAGGATTTGACCTTTTTTTTTAATTCCTCAATACTTTAAAAACCCTTGATGAAAAATCGCTTATGCTAGCAAACGCTTTTCACTGAAGACACAGCCAACAATAAAGAACATGTCGGGCCCAACGAACCTCCCATTTCATCTCACAAACATGCTCACTTGAAGAAAGACAAAAATCTTAGGAATTTTCTCCCTTACAGACAATATTTTGTTTGTTGTACTTTTTTCAGGAATCTCAAATTTTCCATGCCTTCGTAGGCAACACTTTTCATTTATGCTCTATTTGTTTTTATAAAGAAGAACAGAGAATGTTTCTCTCTCAATAGTCCTAAACGTTCTAGCTAGTTTATCATGCCTATACTATGGTGGAGAGTATCTCAGACATGAACATTACTGATAATAGAAACCCCAAGCTAAATTTTATGCACAACGAAAGAACTAATTGAATCAGTGCACAAAAGGACTGAAGGATTAGATAATCGAATCTTTTATTTAAAAGAGATTGTAGTCTCCGGATCTCATAACAAACCACTTTCTTTGTGTGCATTCATCGTGGATTTTTCTATTCCCAACCCACAAACTAGTTGTTGATAGAAAATATAGAGAAAGTAGAGAGATCGATTAAACACGACACCAAACACAATATATTTTATTGATCTCAAGGGTTATATATTTATAGTATCTAGATCACTAACAACGACAAATCTAAATTGCTATTACAACTAACACATAGGAAACTGACTATTTCTAGATTGACACCTAGGAACTCACAATGACAACTCACACATTACATGGAAGCATTACTTCCAACACCTTCCCTTAATGCCTACACGTAGAAAATATAAAAAACCCACATTACAACAAAAAATGAATCTTCGTCATATTTGTCTGATATGGTCATCATCAATGCCGACAAAGTGGAATCTTGTAAACAATACTTTTTCACCACCACATCTTCGAGTTGTCACTTGACCTCTATTTAAAACGTAACCGTCTATGACCATAGTTGATGAACTTTGCAGAATTGACGATTCTCAACCTCCTAAAGCGTAATGGGTCAGTCTCAATACTGAACCATCCTATGGAAATTCCACCATTTGTGAATCCATGACCCTCCGCAGCCTTCATCAGTTATCTAGGATAACATTCTGGATACAAAATGTCTTCAGCACACAATTTTACAACTTGACCTTATAAAATAACCTAGAATGATACTCCTGAGCACAAAATGTCACATCAACTTGACCTTATTAAGAACTACATGTGACTAATACTCTAGGAGCATGACAGGTCACATTAATCTATTGAATAATTGGTATGTTCTTTGTGGTTTTGCATCATTTCGATTTTTACCAACAACCTTTTTTTTTAATAATATACATACCAAATAATTTGACGCCCACACACAAATATATAAAATTAAAAAAAAATCCAGACCAATCAACATCTAAATGCTACAATTATCACTTCCATGGATCTGTCTAGAAAAGCAAGATTTGTCCTCTACCAATACTTCAAAGGAACAACCAGATAATTTGACGCAGGAAGTAAGTTCCGGCCGCACTGGAAGGAGAAAAAAATATTTTGACAGACATAGCCGCCATTAGTTTCGCCTTACAGAGTAGCTCGAAATGGGGACTCTCACACTCTCCTTAGGGTGCCATTTATGTAAAGCAATCACTTTAGTTTCGTTGTGCCAATCCGTAGCTTCACAAACCTTAGAAATAAAACATAATTATTTTGGCATAGTCACATTCTCAAAATGAAGGAATTTATTCACAACGCCTCTCTAAAATAATCAATGCATCAGCTCTAATGGCAACAACTGCAACCGTCCCTGAATTCGTTGACATTGATCCTCTCCAAATGTAGATATACAAGTGAACGCTCATTCTTGATCTATGGCCAACAATCAAGATAATCCAGATTGAAAATTAACCGATCGAATAGGTTAAGCTTCCTTTGAGTTTCTTAATTCACAATCTGCTTTCCACTCACTGAATCACTCCAGTCGCAGAAAACAATAAGCATTGACCCTCTGTAATAATTCAGATATGGAATAAATCTCTTAGATCTCGTCCTTCGGCACACAAGTTCCACGATGGCTTGGGATCTAATTGAATCTTTTGAAGGCTAATTCACAACAATCACTCCACACGAAATAATCTCTATATCTACACATACATACACATAGAAATCTAACACTTGCAAAAATAAAATAAAAAATTAACTCACACATATATACTAATATCAAACAATTATACTCCAGCCTCTCTCACATTTTCATGGCCCGCTTTTGAGGTAGTCAAGCCCATACTGGCTCTCATACCATGATAGAAAATAGAGAGAAAGCATAGATCTATTTAACACAACACCAAACACTATATTTTATTGATCTCAAGGGTTATATATTTATAATATCTAGACAACCCCACATCTAAATAGCTATTACAACTCACACATAAGAAACTGACTATTCTAGTGGTAAGCTAGAAATAAAAGCAAAGCAAGTCCTAAATGAATTCAATGGCAAGCAATTTTTTTGTGCGAAACGACCGTTAATGACCAAGAGCCCTAAAGAAAATTTATGCAGTGCGTGACCTGGTACACAACAACTTAAATTCTTACACTTGCCATCACAACTGCACGAGTCCTTCAAGGCTTCCATTTCCCATGTAAACGACTCCATCATTAATTGATTTATACGTCTTAAACCTTTCTCTATGAATGCACATGTGATTTGATGCACCAGAATCTAACAGCCAAAGTTGGTCATGATTAGACAAATTAACTGATAACACTTCATCACTCATACTTGAACCAGATGCCGAACCTGTATCTATCATGTTTGTTTCTTTCTTCTCTGTCGAAGAGTCTTTTTTAGAAGTTTGTTGTCTCTTTCAACAGTCCTTCTTCAAATGTCCTGATTTGCCACAAAACCAACACTTTACCTTACTCTTCTTCCCTTTTGATTTTGAACGCGACTCATTATGCCTACTGAAGCGTCTTTCTTTAGAACAACCTCTGACCATCATTGCTTCTGATGTAGAGGTTTCTAAATTTGACCTTCTCCTTGTTTCTTCAGATAATAAAGATGCAACTACATCATCAAACTCAAGGGTTTCTGATGAACTAAGACTTATAGAAGTAACAAAATGATCCCATGACTTGGGAAACGGGCACAATAAAGTTATAGCTTTATCTTCAGATTCAAATTTTACTTCTATACTTTCTAATTGCACTAGGAGAGTATTAAAAGTATTGAAATGATCAGTAATCGATGTACCTTTCTTCATTCGCAAACTGTACAACTGTCGCTTCAGGAGAATCCTATTGGTTAAGGATTTTGTCATGTACAGCTTCTCAAGCTTTGTTCACAAACCAGCAGCCATTTTCTCTGACACGATGTTAAACAAAACATCATCCGCCAAACACAGTCGAATAGCACTCAATGCTCTTTCATCCAATTCCGTCCACTCATCATCTGTCATGTTGTAAGATTGTTTGGATTTTCCCATCAGCGCCTTCGCCACGCCTTTTTGCACAAGTAGATTGTACATCTTCACTTTCCAGATCTTGAAGTTGTTTTTTCCATTGAACTTCTTGATCTCAAAATGAGCACTTTGAGTTTTTGCCATATTGTATCAACCAAACAATCTCCAATTCCAACTTGTTAATAAATCAAATTAATATTTAACAAAAAATGCCTTCGCCTTCTCCTATGCTACCTTTATCTTATCATACAATCCCTCTGCAGTACAAACTGTAGATTGCAAATAAAAGAAAATAACAAAAAATGCAGTTTTACCAAAACGATCCTCGCTTGGCGCGCCGAAAGGGTCTTGGCTACCTTCACAATAGTAGATCCGCGCCAGAAGAAAAATCGATTAGAGTAACAAGATTGGTGTGCTTAAACCCATTGGATCCGCGCCAATTGGGATACTGGCGCTTTGGCGCGAGTATTAAACTCAGATCCACGCCAATTGGCACATCTGTTCCAAAATAAAACGTGCCAACCCATTCACTGCCAGAAATTGGCGCGACTATCTCGCCCGAAACAGTGCCAATCGCCAATCGCCGAAAAACTCCACCTTCAACATCTCTGTCACATGCATGCACCTGCTCCTCAACACGCTCTGATACCAATTGCTGGAGAAAACAATGCGCAACAGAAAATAAAATACATACACAACATATAAAATCATACACAAATGACACAATGATTTAATGTGGTTCACCCAACCAATTTGGGCTACGTCCACCAAACAGAGGCATCGGCAATCTTATTATTAAACAGGAGATTGCAATAATTTATTTCCTCACACACTCTCTCTACCATAATACAAATATCCTGTACGGGCATATATTTTTATAGCTAGGAGAATAAAACTGAATCATAAATTCTCTCACAACAAATATAGGATGCATTAACTCCTCCTCAACAAAATGGAGCTAATATAGCAACAAATCCTATTGTTGTCACCTAGATGAGATTTTTACCCAATTTAATAAAACCGAAAATATCAACAGTTATTTTATTTAAATATTCATTTCTGTCGAAGAGAGTTTCTTTGACTGTGTGACAAAAAGATGACGAGGAGGAAATTTAAAAAAAGTCGTGTAGTTAGCGAATATAATAAATTTTAAATGTTAATTTAAAGTTATTTAAATTAGAGTGAAAAGCAACGACCTAGTTTAATTATTAACTTTTAAATGTTTACTTTAAATATAGTAAAGTACAGTGAAAAGAAATTAAAACATAAACATTTCGCTTGGGACTTCATTCTCATTGTTTGATGTGGTTGGATTCATCTATAAATACCAATTGTGATCAATCCATTAGGAGGAAATTGATTGTTTGCTAATTGAGGCCTAACATGCAATTCAAAATAAGCTATGAGATTATATAATGTGACATGCTTGCACTCTTACACATTCATATATAAACAGAGTTATATTGTTATATATATAAACAGAGTTATATTGTTATACATAAAATGGTTGAGTACAAAATGACTATTAATGTCGTTTTTTACCAATGTCCTCCCTCACACAATAGTCACCAACTTGAATGCCTCACCTTGTGTTAGGATAGTTATTAATGTTGTAAGAAAGTTTATGTGCATATTAAGATTCTATTTAATTATTAAATATAAATTATAAAGAAAATAAAATAAACAATCTTTATTTTTTTAAACATATGAGGCATTTGCTACAAACTATTTTTTGATGGACACCAAAATAATAGTCTTTAAAAATGATAATACATTTAGATTTTATTATTTTATTTAATTGTTTAATTGTTTTAATATGAATTTTTTTAATAAACTGATTGTTCTAATATATATATATATTATATTATATATAATATATTACATACTTATATTATTATAAAATTGTAAACTATTTAGTGAGACCATATATTTTTTTTTAACTTTTGTTGTATATTTTTTGTTATAATTAATTTATATAATATAATTTTTAATAATTAATTTGTATAATAATATGATAATTATTTTGATTGTAATATTAAAGAATGGTAAGAAATTTCTAATAAAAGATATACTTTATAAATATTGAACTCAAATTAAATCATCTTATGATATATATTTTTTAAAATTAAATATATTGTTATAATTTAAATTGTATTAAGAAATATTTTTTTTTTAAGTTTTTAATGTATTTGTCAATTTGAATTATTTTTTCTTTTTAAAATCTTAATTTTAGCCATTTTGAATATATATTAGTTTTAATTTTTTCTATATTAAGAAAATTATAATAATAACAGAATATTCATGAACAATTAAATTTAAATACAATAATTAAATTATGGATTTATTATGTAGATATGTAATGTCTATTTGAATAAGTTTTAAAATTAAAATTTTAACATCTATTTAATATTTTTTTGTAGCTAATTATATATGGTCCTGTATTAAAGCCTCAATGATTCATAACGAATTAAACAAAGTTTTTCGGTCCACATTTATCTTAAATTTAGCTATGTTTTTTTTCTTTTCAATTTGTGAAAATGGATGTTGTCTATAACTGAGATTTTTTGGATTTTTTTCTAGTTTATTTGCTAATCTAGTTTGTCTAGAACGTGACCTTGACTAGTGAAATCTTCAAAATTGAAGTGCTCCAAGGGTTTCCGAGGGTGTTGAGTCCATATAAGCAGAACAACCACTTTAAACAACACAAATCAACATTTCATAACGAATTTTTCACTGGATTCTCACTAGAATCCACCCCAAACTCCAAAAGGTCTCACATATAAGCAAATTTGTGGCAATATGTTACATTCCATTTCCACTCAACTTTTATTTGGAACATTGAACTTGTTACTATATGTTTTTTTGTTATATTTAAAATGGATTTTTTATATTTAATAATAAGAATAGAAATTAGTTTCTATCATATTCTATCTTCTATCTATCTACTGCGTATATTATAGCTTATTATATATATTAATATTATATATATGATTATGGATAATTCTATGCTAAAATATATTTTTTTTCAATTGTTTAGATATCATTCTCCCGGTTATATTAATTAATGATTTAATTGACTTATATAATTGAGCTCAGAAATACTTATAATTAATAGTAGAGAAAGAAAAATTAATTTAACATATCATAATTTATATTTAATTGAAAACTATCATTATTCAAGAGTCATATAAAAAAAAATCATGTTTGTGGTGTAGGAAACTAGAGACCATGTTACAATTTGAACTCAATGAGGTCCCTAAAAACTTATGAAACATGAGCATTTCAAAACCCCCTTCTTTTGTTTTTCCTCTTGGTGATATTGGAGACCACATCTTTAAACAATTATAAGGTCACATCTTTTCTATAATTATGCATTCAACAAAATATGTTTTTTTATGAGGTATTCCTACACTAGACTACTTAATTGTAAACCTATTCCTCTTCATTATTATTGTTTCAAGAACTCGAACTTCGAGCCTTATACATAGGAAGGGAGAATAAAAATCTTGTCTACAATTTGATTCCAAGGTGGGGGAATATGTGAGATAAAAATCTAATATGCATCATTGGTGAAAGTTAATACAATCGACGTTCATTGGCTATAGATGATGCAGGAGCATCTAGCTAGCGGGACATCATGACAGAAGGATATTTGGTCTCTGAAAGGACTAAGAAGGAAATTGCAATATGAACACTATACTCGTTTTTTTTGTTATTTGTTTAGGAAGGTAGAGGATTAATTAGTCAAACTATTACAAGTAATTATTTTTATTTTCATGTCAATTTTTACAGATTGTAGCGTATGGAAATAAACAATTTTTGAACTAAAAGTGTAACCCAAAGAATGTAACCAACAACAGTTAGGAGAAACAGTTTCCAGACAGTTATTGAAATGAGACAGAATGCAATTGTAATAGGTTCGACCTTTTGAGAAGAAGAAATATGATAAAGTATCTCTGAGCACGCAAGCTACTTTCTAATATCTTGTAGTTGTCTATTTGATGTTTTGTTAAATTTCCTGATACAGGGAAAGCACGTTCTCTGGTATTTATTCGACAAGCATATACACACATATAGTTCTATTTGTATTGATTAAAACAGGTTGATAAACTAACAAAGCAAGCTTGGAAATATAACTACAGAGGACGTTACAGAAACGAGGCCACAATGAACAAATGTCACAAATATCACACTTAATCAAATTGCTCATCATTTAAATCCATTCATAGTCATTTATTAACATTGGTAAGTGTGACGAGGGGCTCGATCCATTAAGTGGTATTAGAGCAGGAAATTGAAAGTGCCACGATATGGATGTTGGAAGACGAGGACATGGGAGAGGTGTGCGTAGACCAGCAAATGAAGGACTGAGGGAAGAAATAAGGATCCTTACTGCTTGTTTGGAGGCAATGGAAGCGAGAAGGAGAAGGGATCTAGAAATAGCAGATGACAACGAGGAAGAAGCCACAGTTACAATAGGTCAGTCCTGTTGGCCAACAACAAGCCCAAACCGGAGATTCCAAATTACAATGGTAGCCTGTCCACAGAAGTTCTGTTGGACTGGGTGAGTGAGTTGGACAAGTATTTTGAAAGTGAAGAGGTCAGCGAGGACCAGAGAGTCAAGTTCGCTGCAACAAAATTGAAGGGACATGCAGCCCTATGGTGGGACAATGTCCAAGCCGAGAGAATAAGGATGAACAAGTTACAGATAAAGAAGTGGTCAAGAATGGTGGCCAAGCTGAAAGGAAAATTTCTGTCTAAGGATTACCAGGTTGCACTATATCGACAAGTGCAGAATTTAAGACAAAAAGGGATGACAGTAAGGGAGCATACAGAAGAATTCTACCAGGTGAACTTAAGAGCTGGTTATACCAATGGCACCCTGGAGAAGACAACAAGATATGTAAATTGTTTGAGACTGGAAATACTAGATGAAATCAACATTCTTTCCCCAAGAAATATAGAAGAAGCCTATTAGAGTGCTGTGAATGCTAAGTAAAAGATTGATAGAAAAGAAAATGCTAGGAGAGGACGGGGAACCATTAGACGATGAGGACAGTCCTATGGCAGAGGATTAACTTCCGGTAATAGCGAAGAGGGCAGCAGCGCCAAGGCTTCAAGAATGGTAGAAAAAGAAGACAACACTAGAGGTGGCAGGCCATATCAGCGAGGAAGAGGGAATTACTGAGGTAGAGGAGCTAGTTACCAGTGCTACAGGTGCCATAAGTGGGGGCACAGATCTTTTGAATGCCTTGAAGCGGAACAAGCTAGCCAGAGAGGAACGTTTATTGCACAGCTTGAGGAAGCTGAGGCACTACCCCAAGAAGTTGAAAATGTACCGGAAACAGAGGAGGCTTTAGTTTTTAAAAAAGTGTTGCTGAAACCAACCAAAGAAATAGTTGAACAGACCTAACGGAAACCACTATTCCGGACAGTTTGCAAATCACACGGAAAGTGCTCCAAGTTGATCATCGACAGTGGGAGTATAGATAATTTGGTTGCCACCGAGATGGTAGAGAAGTTGGGTTTGAAGTGGCTTAAGCACCCCACCCCTTA
>APFE031759932.1:0-16274 GCA_000404065.3 Pinus taeda | reverse complement strand
CAGCCGACCTAACAATAATAATATAAAGCCACAAAAATAACAATAAAGGGATTCTATGGGGCACAATAATAACAATATGGGGGCCATAGGGGCACAACAATATTAATAAGGGGTATAACTACAATAGTAATGGGGTAATCACTAGTATTATAGGGACCCAACATGAAGGCTAAGTTAAGGAGGGATTTAGAAGGCAAAAAGGAGAAGGATAGATTAAAGATGTTGGTTGAAGCCTCCTTATCTAATCAAAGCAGTTGATCTTGGTGCCTCATACCAATTTTGGGCTGCTTTTGAGAAAATTTTGTCATTTTTGAATTTTGGAAATTCAATACACAGAAAATTTGCCCAGTAGTACAACGCCACTAGCGGTGTGCTTTTTCTAGGGGAACCCAATGGATAAATGGCTTGCATTTTTGGATTCAGGGCATCAACGACATGCACCCTAGAAATTTTCAAAAATTTTGGAGTACAATTAGTTCACCAAAAGGGCCAAAAACACTCAAAATTTGACCTTTATGCCAGTTTTTGGACACACAGAAGCAGCCTTGGGTGAGTTAGTTTTTCAGGGGGAAAATGAGCTCCAAATGTAGATATTATAGGTGTTATGGAAACTAAAATTGAAGTCCTTTCCAATGAGCTATCCTGGGCTCAATTTCGATGATGGGAAGACCTCCAAACGTGGACTCAAAGTGGCATTGGGCGTAGGACCAATGGCGTCGTGCATAGGGCATTTTTACTCAAGATGACATTTTTGCTAAATTTCGACTATTTTCTTGTTTTCTATCTCATGGAGGTGAATCTATTGATTTAATTAATGCCATGGTTTTTAAATGTAATAGTCAAAAACTAGTAGATGATATATTAATTAGATTAAAAGTGGTTTTGAGGGTAATGAATCAATTTCCTCTCTTTTAGAGGCAAGTTGTTTGACTGTGTAGATTCTAGTTCCTTGTTTAGAAATGGTTGAAACAACTCCTCTTCTCATGGATTCGACCCCTGATGGCTAGCATGAGTTGTTTATATGTCTATATCATGTATTCTCTTTGTCATTTGAAAAGGTTGGATTCAACTGGATGCTCATGTACCGAATATACATCATCTTGTAGCAGTTTGGCAGGAAACTAAATAAAGTTGTAGCTATTTTTATGGGATCCCTATGCTATGGCCTTTAGGATGAGCTTCTTCTTATGTTATTATGTTTTCATGTTTTTCATGTATGCCTCATGTAATTGCTTCTAATTGGATGTTTTCAAGTTAGATAGGTGGAATCCATTAGGTTTTAATGCTCTGCCTTTGAAAAAACACTAGTATTTCATGTCTTTTCTGTGGTTTAAGAAGCATTCATGACTTTCTCATGCACTTGTTATCTCCTCACTAGTCTAGCATTTCACCTCATCAAACCTAAGGTGCTAAAGGTTATGCCTACCTTGCCCCATAGAACACCCTGCAATTCTGAGTTAGCTTCCCAGACCTAAATTTCCTAGCTCCATTTGATCCAACAAAACAACAACAAAACCTATGAAAACCTTTGAGCTACTATACCTAGCATAAAGTTTTGTTCTTGATCTAGTCATCTTGACTGAGATCTATAAGGAGAGAGCCCTCTCTTGGCCTGGTAAGGCTAGCTACCAGGCTAAGCTTGTTTTGAGGTTACCTTGGAATTGCCTCCCTTCAGCTTGAGGTCAATCTAGGTGATAACACAATGATTAAATAACATCAACATGCCTCACATATTTCCATTATTAAAATTCATTATAAAAACTTATGGAATTATAAAATCCTATACACAGAGTTTAAAGATACAAGGCTTGAACTTAAATGTGGTGGCACCTATTCCATTAAATACATGTAAGAAATGACAAACAAGCACATATTTATAAGTGGAAATTTAATAGTGGTAAGTTTTTACTTTATCTATTATAATTTTATCATATAATTTTTAGAAAGATTGTAATTTTTTATTTTTTAATTATATTTTTGAATTTATAAATTTACTTACTGTATCAACAAATAATTTCTAGATTTTGGAACAATTTGATTAGAAAATATATTTAAAAAGAGAAAACATAAGTGAGTGCACTTATTTTTATATGAGAAATTAAATATTTTAATGAAAATTGCCTTACAAGTTTTACTAGTCAACAAATTGGGATTGGTTGACCATTACTTTGAAATTTTCACAAATTTTTTATTTAGAATACAATAAAAAAAATCTTATTTTTATTACATAATTAATTTTTTATTAATAATTATTCAATAAATATGAAATTAATATTTGATCAAACAAAAACCACATTTTTAATAACTAATAAACACTTTTAAATCAAAATTTAATAAAAATAATTCAAAGTTAATAATAGTTAATAAGGGAAATAGCTATAAGGTAGCTAGGTTTATTTATAGATTAAGTAGAAATTTTCACCAAAATCCAACAAAACAATTTCAAAAAAGAATGTGACTTTTTGTTCTTTAAAATGTATTTTTGAATGAAGAAATGGATTGACCACCAGAAACGTCTGGCATTCGAATTCTACAAATTAAACAACTTAAACTCATGGTTTTTAAAATCTTTACAACAATATGGATAAAATTTACCTCAAAAAATGTTGTGAAAAACACAATTTCCTCTATAACTTTGAATACACCCTTTTAAATTAGTATAGGAAATTTAGTCTTTTAAATTTAAGGGTTATAACCTTACTTATTTTGTGTTATTTGTATTAGTGTAACTATTCTCTATTGTATTGTGATCCACATATTTTTCATGAGCTTGTCCTTTTTATAATTATTTGCATACTGCACGATCTTTTTACCAAACTTGCTATATATAATTAAACAACTTTATTTTCAAGTTCAACATTTATGTTAAACAACTAGCTTTTTCTAATATAATTCATGTTAAATCACATCCATATATGGTTATAAACCATCGATTATGTTAACTACTATGTCTCTCGCTATATATAATTAAACAACCTTTTTTCCAGTTCAACATTTATGTTAAACAACTAGTTTTGTTCAATATAATTCATGTTGAATCACATCCATATATGGTTATCAACCATTGATAATGCTAACTACTCAGTCTCTCGAATAAGTAATTTCCACTTTTGATGCATGCATAGTGTATATTTAAGTGTTGTGTAATATATTAAAGTTTTATTTCATTTTATGATTAAGTTTCTTTCAAAATGTCAAATCCATCCATAGATAATTAGTCCAATAAAACTTTGTAACCAATTAGAAAATAGTTTAATAATAATTCTTTTTTTTCAGTTCTCCTATAAAAATGTCACATTTAACTACAAATAATTAGTACTTCAATTTTTTCTGAATTGATTCAAGAGATTAGTTCAAAGATACTCATCATAAACTAAACTTTATATTTAAATCAAATATTTCTTCCACACATTTAAATGACTTATTAGAATACTAAACTAAATGCAAAACTTGTTTTTTCCATAAAAAATAAAGACTTGAATGTGTGGAAACAGAATGTGGGAAGGAAAGTATGTAAGAATAGAATTTAAGCTTTCCTTCACACACAAGTACCTCTGTATATTCTTGTCCCGTCCAATTTTTTTTTAATTATGTTAAGAACTAATGGTCGTTTCATAGCTATGAAATTGTATGGAGGTGTCAAAGTTGGGATGTGTGTGGAATAGGAACATGTGGAATTACTTGGTGTTAGACTTTTTGTCAAATGGCGTACAATTCTCCATCTTGCAAGTGTTGTTAGTGAGCGACCATCAATAATTTTAAACAATGCATTTTAGGTTCCTTGTGGGGAATTAGTTGTGTGGCCACATTGTGTCAAGTGCTTGACCGCACTGACTTGGTGATAATGTTCACCAAAATATCTTTTCATTCACAATATAAAATAAGATAAACTGCATGCAACACTTTTTTTTTCATACAAAAGTAGCACTTGAATATGCAGAAGAAAATTGTGGGAAGGGGAATGTGTGTGGAAAAAAGCATGTAAGAATATATATTTACAATTTTCTCTAGAATTATGTACCTTTGTACAAGCTTGTCCCACAAACCAATTTTTAATTATAGTAAGAACATATGGTTGTTTCATATCTATGGAATTTTGTTTAATAGTTATGACATTATATGGAAGTACCAAAGTTGAGATGTGTGTGGAAGGGGAACATGGGAAGTACTTGTTGTTATAATTTTTGTTAAACGCCATACAATTCCTTGTCTTGCAAGTGTTTTTATTTTGTTGCCATTGAAAATTTTAAATGATGTATTATGAGTTAGTCGTGAGGAATTAGCTCCACAGTCATATTGTGTTAAATGTTTGGCTGTAATGACTTGGAGATAATGTCCACCAAAAAATATTTTCATTCAAAAGATAAAATAAGATAATTTGTCCTTGTGTTGATGACAAGATGCTTCATATTGTGGATTTTTCTTTGAATACCCATATAAAATGGTTTTTTTAATATATTTCTTTGTGGAAAGTATGCAGAGGCAGGAATATGTATTGAGGTATAGAAGTGGAGATCCATATAGAAAGCAACCATGGGAAAAGGAAATTAGTTTATGTTACACTCTTAAATGACATATAAATCCCCATCTCATGAGTCCTATTAGTGGTCATCGGAAATTTTAGAGGACGCATTATGAATTCATCCAAGGGAATTAGTTTTATGTAAATCCCTAGACATGTTGTGTGAATTATTCGATCAACCTAACTTGGTCAATGTTAGGATGTTTTGGATGGCTTATAAAGGTAGGAATATGTACGAAGGTGTGGAAATGGAGGTGTGTGAAAGGGGAACACAAGGAAGGGAAAATAGTTATGTGTTAGACTCTCTTAAATGACATATAAATCATTGTCTCATGGGTCATATTATTCAATGACCATCCACAATTGTAAAAGGACATTATTCTATGATGATGTATTATCAAGTGTTTGGCTTGGCTAACTTGATTAATGGCAGGACGCCTCTAATGGTAAATATTGTGTGCTTGATCAATCATGAGTATTGTTAGTTAGTGAGGCATCTTAATTTTAAATGATTCATTATCAAGTTCTTTTTGACGAATTACTTCCACACTAAACTTATATTAAAAGTGTTCAATCAAGTTGACTTGGCCAATGACAAGATGCCTCAGATGATGTGCACCCTGACCTCGATTTATGAAAGCCTGTATTTACATATGTACGATGATGTGAACATAGAAAATTTCCCTATCCATCATCACAATATCTAGCATGCAAGTAGTGTGCACGAGAATGAAATGTTTTGGGGAAAATGATGCACAAAACATAGGGATGTGCAAGAAATAAGAAACAATAAAATCTAGCTCCATTATGTGTACATTAAAAAAATCATACATAACAACCAATAGAGTCATCGAAACAAGAACTCAAATTAGAATTAAAATGAGGACTATACATGGAACACATATGTGAGACAAAAAACTCCTATCAAATGTTTATATTCATATTGATCAACATAACATTAGATATAATATATATGCTAAGAGAAATGCTTTGAAAACTCATGGTCAATAAATATTTTTGTTCGTAGTCATAGAACATTTGATACAATACATTAGGTCATAATTATTTCCATCATTCATGAGTAGAATCAGAAAATACAAAATATACTAGATACCATATTATAATAGAGTAATCAAGGATGTCAAATCTTATTGATGTTGATAGTGATATTATCCATCAAAATTGTAAAGGTTAGATAGTTATTCAAAATCCATGTAATAGGGAAATAGTCCTCGAGATATTTTGTATGTATTCTATGAATGATATCTACAGAAGTTATGCGACGAAGAATTCAATAAAGTACTTTGAAAGAGTGCAATTTAGCATGCCATTTGTATCCTTCATTGTACATTGCAAATTGTGTTCATAATAAAATAAATTTTGGCCAACACATTTTGTGAAATAAAGCATGTTATCTATTACACAATCCATTTTTCTAATTAGTTTTTTACTTTCATTGTAGAATGGCTTGAATGGTGGGAAAAACATATTAGCTAGTTTGAGCATTCTAATAATCTGCAATAATTTTTTTTTGAATAGACATACAATTTTGTTAGTTTTATGGTACATAAAAAATCCAAGGAAAACAAAAATGAGTAGTAGAAGGATCACATAGTTGCAGATTTTTTTTTTATAAAAATTTAAAATGAAATTCAAAACTTACCTGGACATTTTTTTTTATATAGTCTGTAAATCAAATTTAATCTTATAAAAAGTCAAAATGCAATAGAAAACTTGCCTAGAAATTTGTTTTTGTAAGAATCTATAAATAAGATTTTGTTGATCCATAATTAAGTAAATTAAAAAAACTCGATACAGATGTATGTATACTATGAAATCCTTTTGGAGTGCTTTAAACCATGTTTTTGAATGAAAGCATGATTACCTTTCTGCTTGTTATATCTTTTTGCAATTTAGTAAATTTTATTTATATTGTTTGACCAAATGCACCTGATAAAAATCAAAGTGAAAAATTCAATTAGTTGCAACAGAGAAAGAATGGTAATATGAATTCTTCAACTAACAAATGAAGAAGAAGAAGAATGAGAGAAATATATAGGTAAAAAAGAAAGAATAACAAGACATAAGACTCGACATAATGTTTCAACACTATCATTGTTTGTTTAACCATCTTTGACATATGTTTCAAATTGATGATTGTTTTGCTAACAACCTATAATAAGTGTTGTAAAGATTCCAACTGAATATTCTATATTCACTTCTAAAAGTGCAACAGTCATAGTATATGGAGTAAGACAATGCTCAAAATAGAGCATTGGTATTATCTCAACAATAGATGTTGAAGCCAATGAGATGTAGCGACTAGAATTAACCTTTGATATTTGTTTTAGTTTATGATTTTGAATCCCATTATATGAACAATTTTCCCGATAGAGAAATATGACAAAATTCGAGAAATTAGCTTATCACTTATGTTGATAGTTATTGTAAGTTTTCCATGTACATCAACAAGATGAACCTATATGAGTTGACTCTTCGGTGATGAGAAAGATATTGAATTAGAAGCAGGACCATATAACACTAACATAGCTCCTTCAAAAATATTTGTTTATTTTCCAATGCAAATGTTAATTATGGACAATGTGATTTTTTTTTCTTTTTCTTGGAAATGAAAAGAAAAAAAATAAATTCCTCTTAGTGGTTTGTATCTCTTTTCTATTTTATAAAAACTAAAATGGCAAAAGAAAATGTGCATTTTAAATTCATATGTGTGTATGCCTATAGACGAATTGAAATGCTAGAATGACCTCTATTGCTCCTTTGACCAAATTCTAATTGGTATGTTAAGCCACTTTGGCAACCAATGTATGCAAAAAATTTCTCCCCAAAGCCCCCTCTCACTTAACGTGTGTCCAAGTGAAGCACACAGCAACAGAGGCTGAAGATAAATCTTACCATCATCAACATTATGCATTTTCATCAATGAATATGTATTTAACTTGTTTCTATAAGGCAACAATGCTTCATTACAATAATTTTTCAAAGTATGAAATGTTTTATTGTTCATTGTATCAACTCTATAGAAGTATGTCTATTATTCAAAACGAATCATAGAGAACCAAATGTTGTTTTACCAAAACAATATTAATATCAAGTTCTTCATGCACAACAAATTCTTTAGTTTAGTAATATGCTTGTTTACATCATTTTGTTTCTTTTGTGCCTCAATCATGTCTATTTGTTGACCTTTTATTTTTCCCTTCTATGGACTATGGTATTATAAAAACAAACATAAAAAAAACCAGATTTTTCTTTTTCTTTTTGATTTTTTCTCTCCTTTTAGATATTGGGAAAAATAGACTTTCTATTACTTGCATTCACGTGCTTATAAAACATGCATACCTTGTATCAAATGGAAATTGTATAGATATGTAATGGCTCCAAAAAATATGGATAAGTTCCACCTTAGATTGAGATGATTTGTTCCCTTGTAAATCAATAGAGAATCCAATCAAAATAATAAAATATCTCAATGAAACAACATTATATCAATACAAATATTAGTTTCCTTTACAAGATGAAAAAATCATTAATACAAATAATAATAAGAAAGAAATGATTTGATATCAACATACAAACAAATAGTGAGTGTAAAAGTACACATTATTGAAAGGACACATCTTTAAACTCAGATATAGTCGTTCATTATAGAAAGTTGATCAATCCAGAAACCATTATATGCATTTCCAAGACAACCTGCATTTTGTCAATTTTAACACTTAGGCATGATTTTCATATAAAAAGAAAAAATTGAATACATCAAAATCACTTACAATGAATTGTTCAAAAGAAAATAAAAATCATCTACCCTACAAATTTTCCAATGAAATAATCTACGTATTTTCTCTTGAATTCCATGCATTTTAAGGAAATGTGTTCCTTTTTCTTCACATAAAATTTCTCCATACACCCATTCTCATGCATAGGAGTGGTGAGATGTGGATTTATACATTAGTTAATAGATTTTGGCATCCCTCCATGGAACTGCATGTAAGCACTTACGACCTAACAAGAAGTTAATGGATCATGGTTACTAACAACAAAGAGACATAAAAATCTTATGTCTAGAAAAAAAAATTGACATCACACCACGATACCTATCATAGAAAACTCTTCATGCTCACTCCCTAAGTCTTCCACTTTAAAAAACCTTGCCAAGTCCTAACACAATTACCTAAGAAGATGAATTTCTTAAATGTTTACACTCATCATTATAAGTAAACTTGTTCTAAAGTTCAAGTGTCTATGGAATGAAAACTTGTGTGAAACTGAAACCTATGGAAAACAAATACATTTGCAAAACTAAAAACTATGCCAAAATGTGGACATAAAAAGGAAAGTTCCATTTTTCCACAAAAACTAAACCCATAAACAAATCCTAAAGAAAACATTTTAAGACAAATTTTGTATAATTATTTCGATGGCACATAATGAATTGTGCAAGAGATAAAGCAAATGTTTTTCTTCAAATCTTCCAGGGACAACACTTGTGTGCTCCAGTACATACCCTTTCAAGTTTACTTAAATTCTATGTACTGAAAACAACACAAGAATGATTATCAACATTTCAAATGGGACTTTCCCATAAACTTCCCATCTCCATATATAGTTACCATTAGTGTCTCCCATGAGACATATGTTAGATGAGATAGCTTAATATAAACAAGCTTAATGTGAGATGATCGCAGTAAACATTGATATTTTGAAGTTGTCTCATCCACTTAACTTAGACATTTATTAAATATTTTGATCATGACAAGTGGTGTACATGAAAATTATAATAAACTGAGACAACATGTGGATACAAAGTTAATAAATCTTGAATAAGTTGACAAAGTTGAAAGTACTCAAACAAATTTTGTGTCTTATGAAAAATAATGATATTTCCATATAAAATACTACTAAAAAATAATATGTTGTTGAATTATGTTATGAAACTACAACATCACAGATGGCCTTATTAATGGTGCTAATGGAATGTTGAAAGTTTATTCTTCAAATAGATAAAATGAACAAGATGTACTTCAAATATAATTTTTTTATTCATCTGTTAGAAAATTACAAAGAACAAAATTCCAAGGATTGTATGCTATATATATTGAAAAAACATCGACAACAATGTTTCATGTTGCAAAGCTATTATTATCATTTGGAAGAAAAATTCATTGCAAAATACAAAGACAATTTCTAGTAAAACTAGCCTTGTGCTAGAACAATATATAGAGCATAAGGCTTGAATTTAGATATTCTTGTGTTTGAACCAACATCAGAGAAATGGGTTGTGTACACATCTCTTTCAAAAGTGAAAACCATGGATTTGTTGTTCTTTCTAAAAAAATCGCACATGAAAAGTTTCATGTTAAGAAAGAATTAGACGCAAAAATTAAGCGCTTGATTGAAAATTCATCGTGGAAGACTTGTGATTGTAGCTAAAGTTTAATAAATACATGTGCATAAGTACACTTTTAAAGGTGATTTTTGCTACATCAAGTGTGCCAAAACAAAAAAAATTACCTTATTATCATGATCCAAATTTAAGCAAAAACACAAAAAATTACATATATAACCATAAACACAGAGATGTAGTAGAAATAAAACTTCATTTCATTAATATCAAAGAACTAAAATATGCTTACATACAGAATAGAAATAAACTAGCTCAGGCGATGGGATGGTAGCTTATCTCAGAGAAGACATGTGGCGGCTACATGCCTCTGAACTGTGTTACAATGAGGCTTGAAGGCCTATTTATTATTGAGAAATAGTGGAAAACCCCAAACATACAAAAAAATAACCTTAGGAGATGAAACACAAAACTATGGGCCCTGTTAGAGTAAATTCATAAATTAACTTCTCGGGGTAGTAACTTTGGCATATGATCTTTGTTTTATGCACATGATACCTGGTTAGAAATATCTATTTGAGGAATACAACTGCTGACAATGAATATTGATTTGAAAACTCATATTTTTTGTGGTGAGTTTAAAAAAAATGTCATTTAGGTCCTCAAAATGGCTCCAGAAGTTCAGGACTCGAAAAACTGCTAAAAATAGTAAACTATGCTAGAATTAAGGAAACTAAAAAACTGAAAGAAATAATGGTGGGGTCCTAAGTGGAATAGGCGGGTGGCCACCAATATCCACCTAGATCTTCCTCCCACCTTAGGAAGCACTGGTCCCCATTGCGTTGATTTCCTCCATGAGATGAGGAAACTTTTGTTGAACTTGGTCCTTGGTAAGCCACTTTCCCTCATGAGGGAGTTGGTCTGCTTTGAAAACTTGATATAGTTGGGTCCCTTACTGTCAGGTGTTCTTGATCTGTGTGTCCATGATCCGATCATTTGTGGCTTGTTCCATGCAGTATATGTTAAACTTTATTGGTGTGAGTTGTTCAACAGTGTCAGATGTGTCCAACAATGGTGTAAAGTAGGGCTGAAGGTGGTCCACATTGAACACTGGGTGTAGAACAAGAAATGGTGGAATACTGAGCTCGAAGGAATTTTCGCCTAATTTCTTAGTGATGCTATATGGACCATATTGGAGCTGGAAAAGTTTTTGGTGGGACCCAGCGAGGCGCTCCTTCTACAATTGTCACCCACCTGGAACTTGTGTGGCACTGGATGTTGATTATGTCGATGCTTGTACTTAGCCTTGGCTCTGTCCAATATTTCATGGAGCTATTGAAAGATGTGATGAATTTTCTCAATGAGGTTGTTTTCCTCATCAGCGTCGAAGCGAATCTACTGGAGTAGGTGCAAATGATATGGCCACATCAATGGGACATAGTGGTTGGAATCCCAAGCCCACCTGAAAAGGGTTTTGATAAGTCAAGTTGTGGAGACCCCGGTTATAGTTGTGATAGATATAGGGGAGGCTCTCATCCCATATTCATGGATTCTTTGAGTTGTATATGCACATAATTTGGAAAATTGATGACCTTTATCTAACCATTAGTTTGGGGATGGAAAGTTATGGACTTAGTGAGCTTGATGTCCAACATCGACTATAAACTGGACCAAAATGTACTGAGGAACCTATTGTCCCAATTTGAGATGATAGACTGTGGGATCCCAAAGCATGTCCACACTCATTCAATCAAGAGTTTAGAAATGGCTTCTGCTGTGATATTCTTCTTGCATGCTACCATAATGGCCATCTTCGAGAATCTGTCGACTACCACAAAAACACAGTCATTTCCATGCTTAGTAGAAGTAAGGCCCAACATGTAAACCATGGATATGGATTCCCAAGGTCAACGAGGGGTAGGTAGAGGAGTATAGAGGCCTTGCTTCTTGTTGGTTGGTTTGGCAATGATGCAGGCAGTGCAAGATCTGATGTACTTCCCAACATCTTGTCGAAGATTTAGCCAATAGAAATATTTTTGTAGTACTGCCACTATTTTCTTGACCCCAAAGTGCTTGGTGAACTCACTATAGTGTGCTTCCCAAATAATCTTGGCACGCTCACTTGAAGGAACACAAAGGTGTCCCAAGTGGCATAATAGTGCATCCTGGAGGTAAAAATATGGAACTTGCTAACCCTCAAAGATTGTCTGGTAATTGTGGACAAATTATGGGTTTCTTTTGTAGAGAAGTGGCCAATTAGAAGTTTCATACCCACAAGAGTTGAGCACAGTGGTTAACGTCGTGATCGGTGGTCACCTAAGGCAATTTGCAAAATTATTGGTGTTGCCCTTCTTATACTTGATATTCAAATGGAATTGTTGTAGGTATGTGGACCACTTCTGATGGGGATCATTCTGCAAATTCCCTTGGGTCTGTATGAACTGCAGGGGTTGGTGATCTATGTGGATGATCGTTTCCTTCCCCAAAATGTAATATTTCCATTGTCGGAAAGCCTGCACAATGGAATACATCTCTTTGTCATAACTGGGATACTTCTATACTATGTCTGAAAGTGTATTACTGTGATATGCCACTAGATGCCCCTATTGGGTAAGGAATTCCCCAATAGAATAGTCAGAGGCATTTATATCGATCTCAAATGGTTGTTGCAAATTTAGTAATGTGAGCATTGGTGCATAGTAGAGGTGATGTTTCAACTCTACGAACACCTTCTGTTGAGATTCAGACCAAAATAATTTTTCTTTCGCTCCTCCCTTGGTGGCTTGACTGAAGGGCCATGTGATATTAGAGAACCCAAAAATGAACATGTAATAGAAATTGGCAAGACCCAGAAAGTTGTGGAGCTCTGTCAGAGTGGTTGGGGATAGCCCATCCTGAATGAATTGGATCTTGGATGGAACCACATGCACCCCCTGTTAATTAATAATGTATCTCAGATACTAAACTTGGGTCATTCTAAAAGTGCATTTCTCCAAATTGGCACAGAACTTGTGTAGTCGTAGTGTTTGAAGAACCTCTTGAATGTGGTGGGGGTGCTCTTCCAAACTCTGGCTAATGATTAGGATGTCATCCAAGTATACCACTACAAATTAGTTGGTGAATGGCCACAAGATGTCATCCATCATCCTCATGAAGGTTGCAAGAGCATTCTTCAACCCAAAAGTCATAACCAATCATTCAAAAAGGCCCTCCTTGGCTTTGAAGGCAGTCTTCCAAACATGGGAGAGTTCAATTGGTACCTTCTGATATTAGGACTTCAAGCTGATATTTTTGAAATATTCCCCCCCTTGATTTAATACAAGAGGTCATCAATCTGTGGGATTAAGTACCTATTTCGGACAATGATCTTATTCAGTTCCTGATAGTCAATGCAGAGTCTCCAAGTCCCATCCTTCTTCTATACCAACACGATTGAGCTTCCATAGGGCATTGAAGTCGGTTGGATGTGACCTTTCTGCTATAGCTCTTTAATATGCCGCTTGATTTCATTGTTCTCCAGTCCCATTGATGTCTCCATTGATCTAGATTTTGGGGGGAAACCCCCAAAATCTAAAAAAAAATGAAATGAATCTTTAGGAGGGAGGCTCCCAAGATCTGAAAAGTTGAAGTGCCAAAAGAAATAGAGGAGAACACACAACAAAGAAAACCATAAAGAAACTTTTTGTATTAATACAGATAACAATTGTAAGGCTACATTGTGGTGGATAATCTGTACTTTACAAAATGTGACTTGTTACTTAAAGCCTTTTTTTGTCACAATAGCATAGGTAAATTCCATCAATGGGAAAATACCATGGGTGAATGAATATCCTAGGCAGATGTCACTTACAATAGCATGGGTAAATTCAATGATTGGATAAATACCATGGGAGGATGAATACCAAGGGTTGATGCCACTTACAATACCATGGGAAAATGCCATGGGTGGATGCCAAATTACAATATCATGAGTGAATTCCATGGGTGGATGAATACCATTGGTGGATGCCACTTACAATACAATGGGTAAATTCCATGCGTGAATGAATACTATGTGTGGATGAATACCATGGGTGGATGCCATTTTCCATTCAGATCATTCCTCCCTCCTTAAGAAGCAATGGTCTCCATTGTGCGAAGTTCCCTCCTGAGAGGCTTTTGTTGAATATGAAGAGCCATTAAAGAGAATTGTTTTATGTGGTTAACCCATAACCGTGATGAACGAAGATCCTAGGATAGATATACCCTGTAATGCTTGTGACCAACTGTGATACTAACAGTGTGTGGCCTAGAAAATCGAATTCGATAAAGTGTGGGTTTGAGGATGACCCATAACCATGACAAATGAAGATATGAGAATAGAGATACCCTGTAATGCTTTTGACCAGCTGTGATACTAATTGTGTGCAGCCTAGCAAATGGACTTCTATGAAGTGTGGGTTTGTGGATGACCCATAACCATGAAAAACAAATATCCAAGGAGAGAGATACCTTGTAATGCTTGTGATCAACTGTGATACTAATAGTGTGTGGCCTAACAAATGGACTTCAATGACAAGGATTTTGTGCAGTTGACCCATAACCGTGATGTTCAGTTTTGATGAAGTAGCAAGTTCCTACATATCTTGGGGTAGGAATGCAGATCCTGCACATCTCCAAGGAGAACCTACTCTGAATGTTGTCCAAATTTAAAGTGGGCATAACTCGATCAATATAACTCAAAATATTTATTATAATCTATTTTTTGAAACAAAATTACATTTTTCATCTTCCCATGTAATTGAAATCCCTAGCTGGACACTCTTGAAACTCATATTCACACTGCAACTCTCCCGCCATCATAAAAGCTCCCAAAAAAATTAGTTTATTTTAAATCAACGATGTCTCCATCATTCAAACTCTGACTCGACAATTTGTTTTTTGAAATTTGGTGATTTTACGCGAGTAGATTAGATCTACAATCATTTCACTGAAATTATGAAAAACAACTACAAAAAAGGATAGGAGAGCCACTGTCCATGAATTTCCATCAGAACAAATTATGCAACATAGCTAATTTTAAATCAGCAATATCTCCCTCATTCGTTCTTTGATTCGGCTGATTGTGTTTTTTGAATTTGGATAGTTTTTCGCAAGGAATCCAAATCTGTTATTTAATTTTGTAAAATATACACCAAAATTTTCAGATTTGATCTAGAAACTCACTGCCCAAAACAAATTCTTGCAAAAAGAAATGCAAAAAGAAAAAATCTTCCCACTTTTCTCAAGAAAGTTCTCTGTGGATTTCGTAGCACGTGCCTGAAGTTTGTTGAATATTGCTGCAAAAATTTGAAACTGAAATATGCATCAAACCCTCATTCCCATAGAATCACAACTTGAATCTGATACCACTGATCTAGATCTTGGGGGGGTGGCCCCAAGATTTGAAAAATTGAAATTATAGAAGAAAAGAGAGGAGAACACACAATAAAAAAAACCACAAAGAAAATTTTTGTATTAAAACAAATAATAACTCTAAATACTACATTATGGTGGATAATCTGTATATTTACAAACTGCGACTTGTTACTTATAACCTTTTTTTTTCGCAATACTACAAGTAAATTCCATGGGTGGGTAAATACCATGGGTAAATTCCATGAGTGGATAAATACCATGGGAGGATGAATACCAAGGGTTGATGCCACTTGCAATACCATGGGAAAATACCATGGGTGAATGAATACAATGGGTGGATTCCAACTTACAATATCATGGGTGAATTCCATGGGTGGAAGAATACCATCGGTGGATGCCACTTACAATACAATGGGTAAATTCCATGGGTGAATGAATACTATGTGCGGATGAATAGCATAGGTGGATGCCACTTACAATACCATAGGTAAATTCCATGGGTGAATGAATAGTATGGGTGGATGAATACCATGGTATTATTGAGAAACAATGGAAAACCATAAACATCTAAAAACCTAACCCTAGGAGATCAAACACCAAACTACGAGCCACAATGGGGCAAATTGGTACATCAACTTCCCGAGGCCATAACTTTGGCATACAATCTATGTTTGATTCACATGAAACCTCATTAGAAAGATATGCCCAAGGAATACAGCTATTGATAGTGAATATCATGTTCAAAACCCCTGTTCGTCACATGTGATTTTCCAAAGAGAAATGTTTTTTAGGGCCCCAAAACGGCTTCGGAATTTTAGGACCCGAAAAACTGCCAAAAATCGTAAATTGTGCTACAATTAAGGAAACTAAGAAAATGAAAGACACAATGGTGGGGTTCCAAGTGGAATATGTAGGTGATCACTCATGCGTTCCATTTTCAGGTGGGTTTGGATTCAAGCCAAATGATTGAGGTGGATATTGGTGGCCTTC
>APFE031759925.1:25279-55440 GCA_000404065.3 Pinus taeda | reverse complement strand
ATGTTATCCTCCTCAAGCTTGTAAAAAATAAAGAGGTACTTGCCAGAAATGGTGGGGGAAAAATGAGAAGAATGAGCCTATTTGATATCCTTTTGTCTCATAAATAAAACCTTACTACCACTCTTGAACACGACACTTATTCATTTACCTGGGTTGGGGAATCCCTTGTCTCACAGTTGACCAAGCTCATTTGACATGTTTAGCCGGGTTATGGGAGTCGACTTTGAGTCATTCGTCACCAAACCATCTGTTATGTCGTTATGTGTTCAAGAGGTCTGAAACAAAACATCCAACCGCAAAATACCTATCATTCATTGTGTCATCATTGAGTCAGTCCTTGCAACAACATTTCTTCAACTTGAACTATGATTTCGTGTTGTGGGCTTGCCTGCGACGAGTCGCTTTCTATCGACATCAACACCTTATCTAGAGAGTTGACTTAGAAATCATCAGTACCTTGAGGTCTGCATGCATCAATGGCAGGTTTCTCGCCTTCGACGTCAGTTTTCATCATTGACTTGCGATCGAAGGATTCCATGAAATGTTCGACATCGACTCATTCATTCAAATCTCATGGATTGTGCTGGGTACTTTGAGAACCATTGACATTACTGGTGGTCTCTCTCACACTTGTTAACAGTTTGCATCATTGACTGGTAATCAAGTGGTTTCTACCATGTTCGACATCGACTCATTTATTCACATGGCTAGAATCGTACCAATTCGGAAGTAGAGATGAAGACCCTGGATCTAGTTTCCACCATCTAGGCTGTGAGGAGTTTTGTATTCATTATATTGTAGACCAATCATAAACAGATGGATGCGCCCATACTGCTACACGAGTCTATAATTATGATGTATTATGAAATCATTCCTGTATCAGAATAGTTAGTCCAATAGTTAAATTTTTTATCTGAGTATGGGAATGTCTACCTCAGCGATGATATGATCTTATACATGTATTTTGTGTTGAAAATTGCAGGTTCTGACCAGGCTCTCCACAAGATGATCCTCGAAATGATAAAGTACTTCACCCTTCCTATATGATATAAAACCCTTATCTATTACAGGCTTCGTACTTTAGGGGCAATCTGTTACACTGAAATTTGTCACCATGACTATCTGCAGTTAATATGGCTCCATCAATAGTCATATTATCCTCCTTGTCAAGCCTCATACCTCTGCTCTTCATGTCAAACTTCAAAAAGAGAGAAAGTCACTTAAAAACATGTTATCTCTGGGTACGCAGGTTCTCTCTACCTTGCCTGCGTGTATGCACTCCAAACACACTGTACCTGTGTACTTGTACGCTCTGTAAGCCAAAGGATAGGTGCGTACCCCTGTAAAGGTCAAAAGGCGCGAGTTTCATCTTTAAAAAGTTACTTGTGGTCACTTCTAGAGCCTTCTAGAAGAGTTTTTGACGTGTATTGAGCGCCTCCAGATGGTTCATGCACCCCTATGATAGAGGAGCTTATCCCATCAAGAGAGGAGCTACCCCATCCAAAAAGAGGGAGTATCCCATTGATGTTGTTGGAACTGAATAACTTACTCTAGAATACTATAAATACAGGCATTGGGCCAGAGGAGGGGAGGTTGAAAGCTGAACATTCCAAAGGGTAAATGCTGCTGGAATTAGGACTTCCATTATTGACTTGTGGGGAGAGATCACTATCCTTTCTTGTTGCCATATTGGGAGTGGGTGAGCTTGTCAAAGTAGAGGAAATCTCTTGTTGGACCCTGGGAGGAGCTTGCACAACACCAAGGCTCAGGTTGTAATGGTTCCTTTTTTGTTTTCTTAATACAAATAAGTCCATTCTTCTCAATGATTTGTTGTTAATGAATTATTTCATGTACTCCTTGGTCTATGTGATGAATATGCTTTGTTTTATGAAATATTCACGTGTTATGTAATCGTTTGCTTTGTTAGTGTATGCAAGTCTTAAAGTGAAGGAGGAGCTCATCTGGATCAGCAAGGCTGGACTACTACAACAAGCGTTGGAAAGGTAAGATCGGAAAACACTTGATCTCTCATAGAATAATGTGTGTTTAGAGAAGGATTTCTCTTGTTTGGTTTGTTTGTCACTAGAGAGTCTTAGACTCCTAGGGAGGTTAGGTTTGTCCGCAAAAATAACTCTTTCCGCATGAGGCATATCTGGAGGACTTCAGGTCAAGAAACTTTCAAGGAAGGAGGTATTAAAAGCGATGACTTCTCTAGGGTGTGTAGTAAGTGGATTAGGGTTTGATGAGCCCTAATAGTACCAATCTGAATGTTGGGAGTGATGTGCCGAAAAGTATATGTAACAGCTGCCCCCAAATCTTAAAGTCAAAAATGATAATGTCGAGTGATATGCTTTACGATATGATAAGGAGTTTCCGAAGAGAATGGTGACATGCATCAATTACAATACATAATATCATGATATTTTATATTTTTCATGAATTGTTGAGGGAAGCTATACCCATGCTCAACATATAAACTTTTCATTACATGTACATAGATGGTCATCTATAGATATAGATCCATGATAAGATGACCATCTATTTAAAGCCATTGTACAGATGATTTAGTACTTTACTAAAATCACAGCCCAGATGGATGAAACTAGATCTGGGGTCTTCTATCTCGTCCAAGTGTTTTCTCAAGTACGAGTCTACCCATGTGAATATGTGATCTGAAGTTGAACATTGGAAGACACCATCTGATTACCAGCCAATGATGTAAGTTGTTAACAGATGTGAGAGAAATGAATGATAATGATAATGATCCTCAAGGTACTGTTGTACATTCTACATGGTGTGAATGGATGTTTTTATGTCTAACACCATAAAAATTCTTTCGGTCAAAGGCCACTGATGTCAACCTATCACCGGAAGAAAGAAACTAGCCATTGATATATGCAAGCCCCAAGGTACTAAAAGGATGTCTCTAAGTCAACTTCTTGGATAATGTGTTGATGTCAACAAGAAGTGACTTATCGTAGGAGGGCCTTGATGTATCCCACATCAATGAAAAGAGTGTAATGATTTTTGGAGATGGAATGTGACTGACAACACAAGGTTCAGGAATGGCGGTCATGAAAATGAAGGTTTATGAGTATTTCAAAGGATGAATTTAACTAAGTGACTTATCTTGAACATATCAACGTCACTGAATGAATTGGTAGAATTGACTCGAAACCAAAGTAATGGATGGTATGATATACCATAGGTGTGATAACCATCAAGTAGATAACCCAATCCAAATAGTCACAGAGATGAAGTGAAAGTTTCATGTTCAAGAGCGACCTCCTGCCATAAAGTGGTTTACCCCTTTTCCCATTTTCCCCATTCATTGTTGACTAGTACCTCTTTATTTTTTATCAAGGTTGAGGAGGATAACATATGCTTGTTGTATAATTCCACCCTTTGGGTGAATCCATCACTATGTGATGTTTTAAAGAGTCTAGCGAAGGTGAAACTCGGTCTTGTCATGATGGAAAAGTTTGTCACTATTTGATGTTTTAACAAATTTAATGACAATGATAACTCAGTTATTTTCATGTTTAGAGAGTTTGAAAAGGGCCAGAAAGAAAACTCCACAAGTTCTTTTTTGTATATTTTTCTTTCAAGTCCGAAAAAGCATAAAATAATAGGAGAGAGAACCTATTGACCATGTTGAATCAATGTATTACTTTTTCGTAACTAATCTATATTAGTCTAGAAAATGGTTAAACTTATACTGAGTAGATGTCGTTTGCAATCCGTTAACAACCTGAAAAGGACAAGTGCTCTGCAATCTTTTCATGTTTAAAGATTCGAAAACGATCTTAAAGAAGACTCCACTTTGAGGAATGAGTGGTGTCTAGGATAGCAACTAGTTCTGGTGATGTTGGAACTTCTCAAAACATGTTGATTTATGTGAAGAGGCTGGCTAATAAGACCACTCATTGCAATTGTTTCTCAAAGAGGGTAAAAAAACCAAGTGAAAGCATATGATTGGCCAAGAAGATAGTGATGATGGAAGGATAAAAACCAAGGCTCATTTGACAAAAGACGCTGATAGAATGGAAATCATGAGGGTTAAAATGGACATGTGTTCATTTTTACACAAGCTTGAACCATAGGGAACTATGCTTGGATTTAGTTTCATGTTTACACAAGCTTGAAGCATAAAACTATGCTTGGATTTAGTTTCATGTTTACACAAGCTTGAAACAAAAAATTATGCTTGAGTTCAGTTTCACAAAAAATTATGCTTGAGTTCAGTTTCATTTTTACACCAGCTTGAAATGAAAAACTATGCTTGAGATTCACTTTACATGCCCCCAGCATGATGACTTGATTCTAGGTGCATGGCCACCAGGCTTGATTATATTCACCTAAGTAGACTACTCGTGGCTATTAGGTGGATGGAATGAAGGTTCATTTATGAGATCAAGTGAAAGACTCGACTGGCATTTTATGAGATCTACTCAAAGACTCGAATTGGAACTTTGCTCTAGGGGACCTTGTTTCATTTTTTAATGAGTTTGACACAAGACAAGGAACTCTGCTCAGGGACCTGTTTCATTTTTTGATGAGGCTTACATAGTAAAAGAACCATCCTCATATTCCTTGTTTCATTTTTTAACGAGTTGGACACAAGACAAAGAACTATGCTCATATTCCTTGTTTCATTTTTTAATGATCTTGAAACAAGACAAGGAACTCTACTTTGACTCCTTATTTCATTTTTTAATGAGCTTGACAGAAGACAAGGAACTCTACTCTAATTCCTTGTTTCATTTTTTAACGATGTTGACATAAGACAAGGAACTATCCTCATATTCCTTGTTTCATTTTTTAATGAGGCTGACACAAGACAAGGAAATATTCTCATACCCTTTGTTTCATTTTTTGACGTGGTTGACACAAGACAAGGAACTATCCTCGTATTACTTGTTCCATTTTTTAATGAGCTTGACACTAGACAAGGAACTATCCTCATGGACATGTTTCATTTTATAATGAGGTTGACAGAGTAAAAGAACTATCCTCATACTACTTGTTTCATTTTTTAACAAGGTTGACACAAGACAAGGAACTATCCTCATACCCTTTGTTTCATTTATTAATGACGTTGACACAAGACCAAGAACTATCCTCATATTCCTTGTTTCATTTTTTAACGAGTTTGAAACAAGACAAGGAACTATCCTCATGGAACTATTTCATTTTTTATTAAGGTTGACACAGTAAAATACTATCCTCATTTTCCTCGATCACAACCCATAAGAGGTCATGACTTCCAAGAGGTTCTCATCAGATGGGAGAACAATGCTTTGGAAGGGACTCATAGCAAGGAATTCATTAGAGATATTTGGTTCCAATGCCCCTAGTACATAATGTACAACATCAGGGAATTGCTCGTGCATTGATGTAGTCATGGAATGGTTTTCCACATAATTAACCCATGGCGGGTTGATACCATTGAGACAAAAGGACCATTTATGGAATATGGTTGACGGGAAGCCATATTTGGACTAAGAAATGAAAGCTGGTCAATGGTGACAATTCTACCTTTCTGCCTTCATGCAAGAAACCCATCACTCGGAAGACTATTGAAATAATAGCTTCCATGTCGTAAACATAGTCATGCCCAAGAAGTAAATTGTAATCTAAAGGGCCTAGGACTACCATCACATTGAGATAAACAAATTTTTCTCGCAAAGTAATAGGCAACTGAGGAAGGATCCCTAATGGTTGACTAGTACCTCTACTAAAATCCAAAAGATTCTGGGTAGTAGGTACAAGTGGTGGCGAACCAAGCACTTGCAAAGCAGTGGAGGATTGGATAGTCAAAGATGGAGCTTCATATATAATAGTGGCATGTACAATCATATTACAAACTTTTACTATGATCTGGAAAGGCACATAAGAAGGAAGTGACATCTTGTCAGTCGATTCCAATCGAAGGAAGTGACTAGACTACTCGGAGGGGGTATTGTAGAAATAGGAGAATCAACCCCTTGAGTTATGAGAGTGGGAGGATTTTCCTCCTATCTTGATGGAAAAGGAGGATTTCCCCCAAGCTCATTGGAATCTGAATAAATGAAAATAACCTAAGTGGTATCATATTCACTATCTTCATGAAAGGTATAATTAACTGAAAGTGAAATCGGGTCAGCTGTTTCCTCGACCTATGATTGGTCAAGTATAGACTCATGGGATTCATATCCAAAGAGAGTGGGATTGATCGACAATTGATTTGGGTCAGTCACTTTATCAACTAGTGAAGGATTAAGGGAGAGTCTCATGTAACCAAATGGAATTCGCTACAGAGAATCAAGACGGTTATCCAACACTTTTTTGGCTTCATCCAGATAGGGACAAGGATGAATGGGGTGATTCCCTTCACATAACCTACAGGGAAACTTAAATTTACCCTTATCTCCATGAACTTTACCACTGCTAGTTGATGGTTTGTCACCAGCATGGTCTCCTGTACAAATTTTACATGGATATCGAACTTTGTGAGGCTTATCAAATGATTTTTCATCATAAGTTGCATTCAAAGAAATGGTTGCTTGGTTGCCCCCATGCTGAATTTTCTTCTTCTTCTTCCTCTTCTTCTTCTTCTTATTCCCTTTCTTCTTCATATTTGCCACCTGGTTACTAGTGTAAATACTTTAACCAAGTCATGATGAAAAAGAGGAGGAAGAAAAAACCGTGGAAGAAGGAAAAGGGTCAACTTTAGGATCAACTGGAGGTTGATTTTTCCAGTTGGATGAATCAATTGTAGAGAAATTAGGACATTTTGAACCAAGTAGGTTGAAAACAACCATGCTGGAAAGCCAATGGTAAATCCCAGAAGGGAAAATGTGGCCATATTTGGAGCACCAATATTTTCAAAAGGAGGAAAAGTGCGAGGATTCCCATCAAAAGGAATTCCTTAATCGATGGACTCTAGAGTTGTTGCCATATGTATCAACATAATATCAACTAAGGAGTGAGTGTGGAGAATTTATCCAAGATCAATTAATTTTATTTTAATCAAAATAACATAACAAAACAAAAGAGGAATAATCTAGGAAAAAGGATTACCAAGTAACTGTGAACTATAATATATTGCCTCAATAAACCAAGGACTTAACATACATCCAGGAAATCTCCCCGAATGTTGCCTTCAGTGTATCATAGTGTACAAGGTGACCGACTCAATTACCTATGGATGGATAGAAACCTAATGTAATCCTCCCATATATACTTGAAAGTACATGGAGGCCCAATCTGTGTTAGTATTGTCTAATGCGAAACTGCATAGTGAGAGCATTCCTTTATACTTTATGTACTGTAACACTGCCCTATATACCTGAAAGTACATGGATGACCTATGATATACTTACGTATGTGGAATGAGGTATCACACTCGGAATTTATGGCAGAAAAGTTAGTGACAACTGCTATGTTGAATGACGCAGAACATGTCTATAGGCTAGACCTCTAAATGTTATGCATTATGTTACACTGCTCCATTAGGTTAATTGAGGTTAACTTTTAAGTTGATCTTCTTAAGAATTTGTCTTTCAAGTTTCAACACGTTATGTATGTTTGAAATTCCTAGAATGAAACTAACATGAGAAACATTCTTTCATTCAATTAACAATGAAAACCATAGCTAGTAAGGGATATAGCAATCACATCTTTGACAAAGAGAAAAGAGCACACCTAATGTAATTTACCTACCTATTCATATCAAGCATTCACAAACTATAATATGCAAAATTAAAGTTTTTATTTTCATTCCCTTTAGTGATTATATGAACAAAAGGGAACTATATTCACATACAATCAATCAATCATTTTGCAAGAACTACGACTTTACAATAGTTCCTTTTCAAAATAAATGAATACTTTTACGACACTTTCTTTTGAGCAAATATTAATTGAATATAATCTAACTTTGACAATGAATTGATAGTGATAAAGAAATCATTTAAGAAACACTAAAAAATCAAGGCCATAGTAGGGCTAAGAGAGGAAAAATAAATTGATTTCAGAGACAACAATTATTGATCTTTCAGCAAGCAAAAACAAAAGGAAATTTCGGAAAAATCAAGTCAAATATGAGATTTTTGACATTGGGAGGATCAGTGTAGCCCTGAAAGGGAGAAAGTTCTCTTCAGAGCACTGTCCTCAAGCCAAGGGTGCTATGTAGCACTTTGTGTCCTGGCCAAGCTTGTGCAAGTGCCAAAGAGGCCATACTAGGGGCTTTCAAGCACAAGTTTTACCAAAAAGCACTTCAAAAAGGTTGAAACATGATCAATGAAAGCAAGTAAAGTCTACCAGGGTGTACTAGGATGAGGGTAAACTACCCAAAATGATGACCATTCCCCAGTGTGGTCACCAATTTGTTATGTGTAATTTTCCATCTATAGATAAATATAATTTCCGTAGGTTGGTAGCTACACCTAGAACAACAAATTTAAAGAGTTTAACCTTTTTCTATAGAAGATAAATAAGACAAGGGACCTATTTTTTATCTTTCGCTTTCCTTTTGTATCCTTTTTATGCATCCTATCCCTCCTTCTCGAAATTAATCCGCTCGACAAGTACCTGCAATCATAAATAGAAGACAAAACCTAATTAAAGCAAGAGATCTATCTACTATAAGCAAATGGAATTGAAGGAATTTAACATATAATCATCATACATAAATACAAGAATATGGGAAAAGGTGTAAACAACTTTATTAAGTAGAAGGAAGAGTTACAACCATGAAGTTTGATCCAATGTCACTCCTTTAGCTTTAGTTCCATCCAATATCACATCAAAAGCACAACACTCTAGCAGCATAATAATACTTGCTTACAATCTCAAGCCTCACACCAATAGTACCTCCTTACAAATTCTCAAAGTCCAACTCTTGATCACTTAGATGAGTGCTCAATTTATGGGAAAATGGAGATGGTTTGGTCATAAATGAGGACATTGAATGGCCTTCCAAACCTAGATTTAGTTTCAATGAAGGAAGGGATGAGAGGATAGGAGGTTACTTAACTCATTCCCTATCCAATGTAGAGATCATAGGAGATGATAAGTGTGGGAATCTTCTAGAATGCTCTAGAAGATAAAAATATTCCAAGAACCCTTTCAAGAATTTGCTCAATCTCGCCCAACAGTCAAAGTGGACTTAAGTGAACTAAAATGCACCCTTACATGGGCCAACCTGCACTGAAATGCATTTACCCCTAACCAAAGTTGTGTTGATCCCTCAAGGAGGCATTTCTAGAGGGCTTCAGGTTAGGAAATTTTCAGGGCAGGTGACATTCAAAGCGATGACTTGTCTAGGGTGTGTAGCAATTGGAATAGGGTTTGATGAGCCATAATAGTACTGATATGAATGTTGGGTGTGATGTGCCCAAATGGATTTGTAACATCTTCCCCATAAAGAATAAAGTTGAAAATGGTAATGTCAAGTGATATGCTTTACGATGTGATGAAGAGGTTTCGAAGCGGATGGTGACCTACATCAATTACAATACATAATATCATGATATCTTTTATTTTTCATGAATTGATAAGGGAAGGTATACCCATGTTCAATATATAAATTTTTTATTACATGCACATAGATAGTCCTCTATAGATATAGACCCATGATAGGATGACCATCTGTGTAAAGCCATTATATAGATGATTTAGTACTTTCCTGAAATCGCAGCCCATATGGACGGAATTAGATCTAAGGCCTTCTATCTCATCCAATTGTTCACTCAAGTATGATTCTAACCGTGTGAATATGTGATCTGAAGTAGAACATGGAAATACATTATCTGATTACCAGCCAATGATGTAAGTTGTTAACAGAGGCGAGAGAAATCACCAATAATGATAATGATCCTCAAGGTATTGAAGTACATTCTGCATCGTGCGAATGGATGTTTTGATATCAAACACCATACAAAGTCTTTCGATCAAAGGATAGTGATATCAACCTATTGTTGGAAGAGAGAAACTTGTCATTGATGTATGCAAGCCCCAAGGTACTCAAAGGGTGTCTCTAAGTCAACTTCATGGATAATGTGTTGATGGTGGAAAGAAGTGACTCATCGTAGGAGGGCCTTGATGTATCCCACATCGATGACACGAAATGAGTGTAATGATTTTTGGAGATGGAATGTGACTGATGACACAAGGTTCAGGAATGGCGGTCTTGAAAATGAAGGTTTATGAGTATTGCAAACAATGAATCTAACTGAGTGACTTCTCTTGAATGTGTTGGCAACACTGAATGAATTGGAAACATTGACCCAAAACAAAAGTAATGGATGGTATGATAGACCATAGGTGTGATAACCATCAAGCAGATAACCCAACCCAAATAGTCAAAGGGATGAAGTGAAAGTTTCATGTTCAAGAGCAACCCGCTGCCATAAAGTGGTTTACCTATTTTCCCATTTTCCCCAGTCATTGCTGACGAGTACCTCTTTATTTTTATCAAGCTTGGGGAGGATAACATATTTTTGCTGTATAATTAAACCCTTCAGGTGAATCCATCACTATGTGATGTTTTAACGAGTCTAGCGAAGGTGAAACTTGGTCTTGTGATGATGGACAAGTTTGTCGCTATTTGATGTTTTAACGAGTTTAACGATAATGATAACTTGGTCCTCTTCATGTTTAGAGAGTTTCAAGAGGGGAAAAATAAAACTCCACAAGTTATTTTTCATAGCTTTGTCTCTCCAACCCAAAAGAGCATAAAATAATACGAGAGAAAACCTATTGACCATGTTTGATCAACATATTCCTTTTTCATAAGTAATTGATCTAAATCTGGAAAACGGTCAAACTTATACTGAGTAGATGTCGTTTCCAATCTATTAACTAGATGAAAAGGACAAGCGATCGGCAATATTTTCATGTTTAAAGAGTCGGAAAAGAGCTTAAAGAATACTCCACTTTGAGGAATGGGTGGTGTCTAGGATAGCGACAAGTTCAGTGATGTTGGAACTTCTCAAAACATGCTGATTTATGTGAAGAGGCTGGCTAATAGGACCACTCATTGCAACTGTTCCTAAAAAAGGGTAAAACAACCAAGTGAATGTGTATGATCGGCCAAGTAGATAGTGACGATGAAAAGAGAAAAGTGAAGGCTAATCTAATGGAAGAGGCCAATAGAATGGAAATCACGAGTGTTAAAATGGAGATGGGTTCATTTTCACACAAGCTTGAACCATAGGGAACTATGCTTGTATATAGTTTCATGTTTACACAAGATTGAAATGAAAAACTATGCTTGGATTCAGTTTCATGTTTACACAAGCTTGAAACGAAAAATTATGCTTGAGTTCAGTGTCATTTTTACATAAGCTTGAAACTAGATGGTTGAGATTCACTTTACATGCCCCCAACATGATGACTCGACTCAAGGTGCATGCCCCCTAAGCTTCATTATATTCATCTAATTAGACTACTTGTAAGGATCAGGTGGATGGAATGAGGTTGATTTACGAGATCAAGTGAAAGACTCGACTGGGATTTTACGAGATCTACTTAAAGACTCGAATTGGAACTTTGCTCCAAGGTACCTTGTCTCATTTTTTAATGACCTTGACACAAGCCAAGGAACTCTGCTTAGGGAGCTACTTCGTTTTTTAATGAGGTTGACACAGTTAAAGAACTATCCTCATATTCCTTGTTTCATTTTTTAACAAGCTTGACACAAGACAAGGAACTATGCTCAGATTCCTTGTTTTATTTTTTAACGAGCATGACACAAGACAATGTACTCTACTCTGATTCCTTGTTTCATTTTTTAACGAGATTGACACAAGACAAGGAACTCTGCTCTGATTCCTTTTTTCAATTTTTAATGAGGTTGTCACAAGACAAGGAACTATCCTCATATTCCTTGCTTCATTTTTTAACAAGATTGACACAAGATAAGGAACTATCCTCATACCCTTTGTTTCATTTTTTAACAAGGTTGACAAAAGACCATGAACTACCTCATATTCCTTGTTTCATTTTTTAATGAGCTTGACGCAAGACAAGGAACTATCGTCACGGGCCTGCTTCATTTTTTGATGAGGTTGATACAGTAAAATAACTATCCTCATATTCCTTGTTTCATTTTTTAATGAGGTTGACACAAGCTAAGGAACTATCCTCATTTCCTTCGTTTCATATTTTAACGAGGATGACACAAGACCAAGAATTATCCTCATATTCCTTGTTTCATTTTTTAATGAGCTTGACACAAGACAAGGAACTATCCTCATGGACCTGTTTCATTTTTTAATGAGCTTGACACAGTAAAAGAAGTATACTCATATTCATTGATCACGACCCATAAGAGGTCATGACTTCCAAGAGGTTCTCATCAGATTGGAGAACAATGCTCTGGAATGGATTCGTAGCAAGGAATTCGTTAGAGAGATCTGGTTCCAATGCCCCTAGTACATAATGTACAACATCACGTAATTGATCATTAGTTGATGTAGGCATGGAATAAGTTGCCACATAATTAACTCGTGGTGGGGATGATACCATTGGGACAAAAGGACCATTTAGGGAAGATGGTTGACTAGAAGCCATATTTGGACTGGGAAATGAAAGCTAGTTAATGGTTACAATTCTTCCTTTGTGCGAGAAACACATCACATGGAAGAGTGTTGAAACAATATGTCCTATGTCATAAACATAGTCACGCCAAAGAAGTAACTTTTAATCTAAAATGTTTGGGACTGCTATCACATTGAGATAAATAATTTTTTCTCCCAAAGTAATAGGCAACTAAGGAAGGATCCCTAATGGTTGACTAGCTCCTCTGTTAAAAGCCAACAGAGTCTAGGTAACAGGCACAAGTGGCGGCGAACCGAGCATTTGCAAAGTAGTGGAGGAAAGGATACTCACAGATGCACCTTCTTCTATATGGTGCCATGCAAAATCATATTACAAACTTGTACTATGATCTGGAAAGGCACATAAGAAGGAAGACGACATCCTGTCAGTCGATTCCAATCGAAGGAAGTGACCAAACTACTTGGAGGGGGTACAATAGAAACGGGAGAATTAACCCCTTAAGTTATGAGAGCAGGAGGATTTTCCATGTGTATTGATGGAACAGGAGGATTTCCCCCAAGCTCATTGGAATTTGAAGAAATGAAAAGAACCTGAGTGGTATGATATTCGCTCTCTTTAGGAAAGGCACGATTAATTGAAGGTGAAATCGGGTCAACTATTTCCTCGACGTGTGATTGGTCAGGTAAAGAATCATGGGATTCACATTCAGAGAGAGTGGTTTTGACCAATGGTTGATTTGTGTCAGTCACTTTATCAACTAGTGAAGGATTAAGGGAGAGTCTCTTGTAACCAGATGGAAGTCGTTGCGGAGAAGTAGGACGATTGTCCAACACTGTTTTCACTTCATCTAGATAGGGAAAAAGGTGAATGGGGTGATTCTCTTCAAATAACCTACATGGAAACTCAACTTTAACCTTCTTTCCATCAACTTTACTACTACTAGTTGATGGTGTGTCACTAGCATGATCTCTAGAAGTTGATGACATAGGACGATGTAAATGAGAAGACCATTCTTCTAAGATTTGAGGAATATCAGGACAATTTCGAAGAAGATGGTCTCCCGTACAAAGTTTGCATGGATATCGAATTTTGTGAGGCTTACCAGATGGTTTCTCATAAAAATTTTCATTCGCAGTAATGGTTACTTGGTTTCCTCCCTGCTGAATTTTCTTCCTCTTCTTCTTCTTCCCTTTCTTCTTATTCTTAGCCAGCTAGTTACTAGTGTCAATACTTCCACTAGGTGAAGAAGAATAAGTGGAGGGAAAAAAAATCGAGGAAGAAGGCAAAGGGTCATCTTTAGGATCAACTGGAGGTTGATTTTTTCCAGTTGGATGAGTACTCGATTGCAGAGAAATCACGACATTTTGAACGAAGGAGGTTGAAAACAACCATACTAGCAAGCTAATGGTAAGGGACAATGTAGCCATATTTGGAGCACCAATATTTCCGAAATGAGGAAAAGGGCTAGGATTCCCATCAAAAGGAATTCCTTGATCGATGGACTCCAGAGTTGTTGCCATATGTCTCAACCTAAGATCAACTAAGAGTGAGCATCGAGGATGTTATTTGCGGTCAGTTAATTTTATTTTAATCAAAATAACATAAAAACGAAAAGAGGGATAATCTAGGCAAAAGGATTACCAAATAACTATGAACTGTGGTATACTGGCTCAGTAAACCAAGGACTTAACATACGTGCAGGAAATCTCCTCAAATGTTATGTTTGGTGTATCGCAGTGTACAAGACAGCCGACTCGGTTACCTATGAGTGGATAAAAACCTGATGTAATCCTTCCATATATACCCAAAAGTACATCGAGGCCCAATCCGTGTTAGTGCCAACTACTATGATTAACGACACTGGAACACATCTCTGGCATAGACCTCTAAATGTGATGCGTTAAGTTACAATGCTCCATTAGGTTAATTGAGGTTAACTTTTAAGTAGATCTTCCTAAGAATTTTCCTTTCAAGGTTCACCACATGATGTATGTTTGCAATTCCTAGAATGAAGCTAACATGAGAAAAATTCTCTCATTCAATTAACAATGATAATCATAGCTAGTAAGGGATAGAGCAATCAGATCTTGACAAAGAGCGAAGAGGACACCTAATGCCATTTCCCTAGATATTCCTATCAAGCATTCACAAACTACAATATGCAAAATGCAAGTTTTTCTTTTCAGTCATTTTAGTGTTTATATGAACAAAAAGGAACTAGATGCACATACAATCAATAAATCTTTTTGTAAGAACGAAGACTTTATGATAGTTCCTTTTCGAAGGAAATGAATTCTTTTACGACACTCTCTTTTGAGGAAGGATTAATCGACTATAATCTAACTTTGACAATAAATTGATAGTGATAAAGAAATCACTTAAGAAACACTAAAAAATCAGGCCCGAAGTAGGGCTAGGAAAGGAAACACAAATTGATTTCAGAGACACAACAATCATTGATCTTTCAGCAAGAAAAAACAAAAGGAAATTTGGGAAAAATCAAGTCAAAGTTGGGATTTTTGACCTAAGGAGGATCAGCACAGCCTTGAATCGGAGACAATGTGCTTCGGAGAATTGGCCTCAAGTGAAGGGTGCTCTACAATGCTCTTTGTCCTGACCAAGCCCGCGCTGGTGCTAGAGAGGCCATTTTAGGGGCTTTCAAGCACAATTTTTACCAAAAAGCTTGAAAAAGGCTCAAACAAGATCAATGGAAGCAAGTAAAGTCTACTAGGGTATACTAGGATGAAAGTAAACTACCCAAAATGATGACCTTTCCCCAGTATGGTCACCAATTTGTTATGTGGAATTTTGCATCTATGGATAAAGATAACTTCCTTAGGTGGGTAGCTACACCTAGAACTACATAGTTCAAGAGTTTAACCTTTTTCTATAAAAGCTAAATAAGACAAGGGACCTACTTTTTATCTTTATCTTTCCTTTTTTCTTTTTTTGTATGGTTTTCGTTGCTCCTTCTCAAACTTAATCCACTCGACAAGTACTTCCAATCATAAACAAAAAAAAAACCAATCAAATCAAGAGATCTATCTACTATAAGAAAATGGAATCGAAATAATTTACACATATAATCATCATACATATATACAAGAATATGTGAAAAGGTGTAAACAACTTTATTAAGTAGAAGGAAGAGTTACAACCATGAAGTCTGATCCAATGTCACTCCTCCAGCTTGAGTTCCATCTAGTGTCACACCAAAAGAACAACACTCTGGCAACATAACAATACTTGCTTACAATCTCAAACCTCACACCAACAATATCTCCTTACAAATTCTCAAAGTCCAACCCTTCATCATTTAGATGAGTGCTCAATTTATAGGAAAATGGAGATGGTTTGGTCATAAATGAGAGTATTGAATGGCCTTACAAACTTAGAGTTAGTTTCCATGGAGGAAGAGATGAGAGTATAGGAGTTTACTTAACTCATTCCCTATCCAATTTCAAGCTCATAGGAGATGAAAAGTGTGGGAATATTCTAGAATTCTCCAGAAGATAAGAATATTCCCATAACCCTATGAAGAATTCACTCAATCTCATCTAGCGTAGGTCAAAGTGGGCCTAAGTGCACTAAAATGCACACTTACATGGGCCTACCTGCACTGAAGTGCATTTACCCTTGACCAAGGTTGCACTAGTCCCTCAAGGAGGCATTTCTGGAGGGTTTTAGGTCAGGAAACTTTCAGGGAAGGAGGTATTCAAAGTGATGACTTGCCTAGGGCATGTAGCAACAAGATTAGGGTTTGATGAGCCCTAATCGTACTGATCTAAATGTTGGGAATGATGTGCCCAAATGGATTTGTAACAGTCAGGGTTCATAAGTGAGATCTAGGGCTTTGTGGTCTATAACGAACCATGGAGAATACAACCCTCTGGAGGGTTTCATTTGAGCATGGTTATAGAAACAATGAAATAGTCATAAATAAAGTAACCTCCCTTTTGGTGAACATCCTGACAAGATTGAAATAATTGTTGGAGTGCTTACACGAGTTGAGCTTGGCGCCCTATACCGAAAATTCGGAAACAAAAATGTTATCCAAGGCACATTCTCCCTTTGTATAGTGATAGTGATATTCTTAGTAATAAGGTGGAAAATAAACTTAATTTGGTCATTATTTACTAGGTTGATAGTCGGTCCTCATCCTCGGTGTTTTGAACCATATTTTTTATACAAATTAGCAGTCCCTATCTTCTTTCTATGCTTGGATCCTCCTCGGAATGCATTAGAGACATATTAACCCTCCATTGACAATCATATCATATTATGGATGTTATTAAAATTAATATTGTACCCCTTGTCTAACCAAAGTGAACTATTGTGAATGTGGTTGATCAAAAACTATGTGCATCGAGCAACTTCTCTTATAGGTACAAATGCTGGGAGTTCGTGCAACTTAGGTAGGGTAGAATCCTTCAACACTTTGAATGAAGCATGTATCTATAAAATAATGCTACTAGACATTATCAGGATGAAATACATGTATACCTTTGACTTTAAATATTGAAACAACTCATCATTGGTGAAATTTTTGTCAATCAAGATAACCTTTTCATATTTTCCCTACGAGTCTTCAAGAGCATGGACATAAGGATCAGAAAATTCAAATGGAATGAAAACCTTTAGTAACAAATCATATTGAAATGATTGTAGGATGAAACTTTATGAATATGGGGACAACAATGGAAATGGGAAACCGAAGACTCAAACATAGACACCAGGGTGAAAATTCAAGCAAGATTCTAAAGCATGTGAATCAAATGGTCTTGACACCCGATACTTGTAGAAATTGATATCAAATCCCAATAGTTGATTTCCAATTTAGACATTAAATGAGGTAAGTGAGGAAATGACTAAAAAACAAGCTTGATTTGGAAAATTGATTACAAAAAAGACTCATATCCCAAGAAACGACATCATAGATTAGAAAAGGTGACAAGTGTTGGGTGTTTGTTATATTATTTCCATGACTAGTCACATGCACAAGGGGGTGTCATAGGGGGGGCAATAGATCCCCTTATTTTGTGCATCATCACAACACCCCGAGAATATTTTGGGACCCTATATTAGATGTCTTACAGATCCATTTGGGAACCTCACTCCCATCATCCAAATCAGTGTATTTGGCTCATCAAACCCTAATTTCAGTTGCTACATGCCCTAAACAAGTCAACCTATTGAATGCCTCCTTCCCAGATAGTTTCATGGCCTGAAGACATCCTAAAATGACTCCTTGAAGGACCAAGGTAGGTAGGCCCATGTAAGGGTGCTCTGTAGAGCACTTAGGCCCATGCAAAGGTGCTCTACAGAGCACTTAGGACCACTTTGACCTACACTGGGTGAGATTTAGCAGCATTTGCATAGGGTTCTAGGAATATTCGTTGGTTCTAGATCATTCTAGAAGGATCCCACCTCTTATCTCCTCCTATGAGCTCGAAATTGGATAGGCTTAGGATCCATTAACCTCCTATCCTCTCATCCCTTCCTCCATGGAAACTAACTCTAATTTTGGAAGGCCATGCAGTACCCTCATTGATGACAAAACCTCCTCCATCTTTCTATAAATTGAGCACTCACCTAAGTGATCAAGGGCAGGACTATGTGGAATTGTAAGGAGATAATGTTGCTATGAGAATTGGCTTTGAGACAAGTATTGTTATGCTACAAGTTTTTCATGCCTTTGATGTGATGTTGATGGGATCCAAGCTAGAGGAGTGACTTTGAATCAGAAATGATAGTTGTAATTAGTTCTTCTATTCAATAAAGTATTTGAACCTTTTTCCCATATGCTTATTTTGTTATATGATTCTTATATGTGTGAATGTATTTGATTCCATTTACTTGTATTCAATAGATATTTTTCTTTGATCGATTCTTTGTCTTCTATTGATGTTTACAGGTGGTGAGCACCAGTGTTGTAGCAATAATGCTGCAACTCCTGGGGCTTCCTACTTTACTTTTATCAACCCGGTAGTTCGTAACAAACTTGGAAGTGATGGTGCTATATGCACAAGTACTAGCTCTTACTGCAGTTTGTCACTTAGTCAGCTGGTGCAATATCACTAGGAGATTAAGCCAACTTCTATGAATTCTTAGAAGAATTGTTTAACTATGATGAAAGAAATAACTCTACAAGGACTATTCTACTTGCAAAAAGAGAAAGAAGACTGGAATATAAGGCAAACCCTAGCAACCCTAATTTATCCAACTAACCCTACTTTTGCAGGAAAAGAGATACAAACTAATGCGATGAGTGCCATTGACTACTGAAAAAGGTAAATTACATTTATTCAAGCTACTTCTGAAAAGAAATGAGAAGAAAACATCTTTTTGTGCTTTTGAGTGTTTTTATGTGAAATTATTATGCTTGTAGTTTGTTTGGTTGTGATTGTGCAGAGGTTTGGTGGTGAAGGAAGATGCACTTGCTTTTTTCAGAGGTGGAGGAAGGTGTGGAGAGGTCCTAAGAAGCCCCTAGTACCCTTTTGAAGACTTCCATTGCAATCAGATTTCGAAAGACCACTTACAGGGAATTCTACAGGAGGCTGCAGGGGATCTACAAGAGGATCTACAAGAGGAGGCCGAGAGCTATTTTGGGAAGTTTTGAAGGTGGAAAAATGATGGAAAAGGGTAACTGAAGGCTAGATAAAGGTGTTGAGGTGTGTGGAACTTGTCAAGGAAGATCAAGAGGGAACATTATGGTTGGATTTGTTCAAATGGCAAGAGGGAATCTTATGGAGAAAAATGTAGAAATTAGCGCAGATTGGTGAAATGTTGCAAATGACTTGGGGAATCTATGAGAAGTGAACTGGTACTGGCTACTTTATGGAAATATGGTGAGATGAGGTGTCCTACAAGAGATCTGCAAATTTACTTCCAAAAACTGATCAAAGAAAGGACTAACTATACCATGAAAAGAAAAATTTCTCTAGCTTGACCTAATTTCTGACCTACAAATAGAAGATGATGAAAAGTAACCTTTGAATAGAAAAAAATGTAGAGAGATCTATTGTAAAAGAATAAGAAGTGATATAGGCAACAGAATCTGAAGCAATACATTAATCTTTCCAAATCAAGTCATCACACTAGAAATTGCATGGGAGAGAAAAACTGTGTTTTTGGTGGCAACAATCGTGCCTTAACCTCGAACCATAGTCACAAAAAGGGAGAAAGGAGATTAGGGCCTGTTTTTGGCCTTTTTGAATCTTAGTATGTCATTGCATTAACTTACTTGAGCACTAGAAATAAAAACAACTATGCGAACCATCAAAAGCAACCTAATCTAAACAAAGTACAATGAATCTATGTAACAGAAATTAACTCATGAACTGAAGAAATAACATATAAGTACAAAACAAGAGGTGCTGGGCAGCTTGGGTTGGGCCCTATTCAGCCCTCTGAAAGAGATCAATGTTGGCTTAAACACTGTTCCATCTTCATTATCAAAAGGAATAGTCACATTACATAAACTGTTTTAAAAAAGAAACTCGAAAATGAGCTGAACAAGTTCTGCACAAAGGTGCGAAAATTTTACTAATTACTGGCTAACCTACTAATTCTCTAAGCCCCCCTATTTATACAAATAGAGTCCTCCAATAGTCCTCCTAAAATCAAGGTGCTCGGCTTCCCAGAACTAGAGATAAACAACAATCCTTCTTTACTTGCTCGGCTGCCCCTTGGATGCATCAATGTGGAACTTTGTGCTCCAAGTTGTTGATGGAGGATTCAAGGAAAGGGGTCATAAATGAAGGAGAACCCCCCTACAAATCCTCTTCCCTATTCTCCTCAAGTATTTGTTGCCATTTTCTCATAAATCCCTTGACTTTGTCCAAAATTGACCAAAAAATCTGCATAAAGCACACATTAGACTACATGGCAAAATGACTAACCCAATTCACTCTATTAGCATAAATATATTAAAAAAAATGCAATAAAATAATGAGAATGGTGGATTTAGTCGAATTAAGAGGCAAAATGAGCCCATATAATTACCCATTTCTGGGGCTCATCATCACCCCCCTACTGAATGGGTTGCTCATCCTCTGAGCAACTAGTCTAACTCTTCATCCTTGATGGCTCCGATAGATTCCTTGACATCCCATGATTCTAATGTGATATCTTCCTCTTTATCATGGAACGATGCCTTTCTATCCACCTCTTCCCACTGTTTCTGTTCTTCCTCCTCTTTTATTCCTTCTAGCAGTCCTAGCAGCAATGGAGGACTGAATTTGAGGCCAATCCAATTGGCCTTCAAGCTTTGCATAGAGTGCTTATACAGTGGCACTCTCCTCATGGCTTACCTCATCTTGTCTGGGGAGTGATACTCCCTGATCTATAGGTTGTGTGGCAATGTGTTCCACCTTCTCATATATGCATGAATGCAATCATCTCCAATCAATCTCTTCATGTCCTCGAAATGTGAAATAGCCTGGGCCTTCTTATCAACATATTTGGGGAAATTTTGAGGATTAGCTGCAAGGTGTTGGTGGGCATAGATGAGAGCCATGGGGTCTGTTGGCTCTGCTCTAACCATCAAGGGTTCATTCAACTCTTTTTCCATCATTTTCTAGATTTCTGCTACCCTTTTCTCTTCATGGCTCATCCAAGATGCCATGGCCATTAGCTGCAAGTCTCCTAACATAGCATTAGGATCCCATAGGTTCATATTAGTAAGGGCCATGTTGTGCAACTAAAACTATACCAGCTTTGCTTTGTCCTCAGTTGAACTGTGATCACATAGATTCATGAATTGGCCATAATCCTAAAAAGATATTGTGCCCCTCTAGGCCATTGTCTTGATCTAAAATGGGAGCCACTGATACTTGAGGTACACTGGATATGATTTGAATAGCTATCTACACTGTAATGCCTCCATAGCCCAGCTAGTCATGCAGGCTAATTGGGCTTCCCTTTCCTATAGCTGCCTTCTTAAGATCAATACCTCATTTTCTACCTGGGGTTTCTTTTCTTGTTGTTGTCTTATTAATGTCTCACTGTCTGCCCGGGGTCCCTATTCTTGCTGATGTCTTTTTAAGATTCATAACTTATTTTATACCTGGGGTTCCCTTTCTTGCAGTTTCTTCTTTAACATTTCATTTTCTGCCTCCAATTGAGCTCTTCTAATGCTTTCTATATGCCTGACCATGTTCAATTTTTTTCCCATTTCCCTCAATTTGTTTTCCACGTTCCTAATATCTTCCACCCCTCTTGATTTTGCAATCTGCATCCATGTATGGGCCCTTATTATTTCCTTTTCTAGCTCAAAGAAAAGAGGGACTGCAAACTTTTGTGGGATGATTTTCCCTCCTTCTAGAAGGTTGTAGTAAGAGCCTAAGTTAGGCTGAGGGTTAGGCTCTGGTATATCTTTTGCCTTATCTTCCTCCTTGGTCTGTTCTTCTGCCTTCTTTTCAAGATTTTCAGTCTCTTGAAGCTTTGTCAATGTCTCCTGTAGAGCAGTCTGCGCCTCCTGTAGCACTATTTTAGAGTCCAAGAGTTTGATCCTTTCTTTCCAAGTAGAAGCTCTAGGGCTACCCCTTTCATAGTTAATGGGGGTTTTAGATGGAGATTCCTCCTCTTTTGTAGTAGGGACATCTTCAATGATGATGGGCTCCTTTGAAGGTGGCTGAGGCTTCCCCATCTTTATTCAGGTGCTCTTTCGAGCCTTGAAGTACATAGATGGTTGTCTCTTCCTTTTTCCTTTGGGCTTGGTTGGAGTAATAAGTGCAGAAAGAACAGCTCCTGCCTCTCTTACTAGTGTCTCATGAGATACTTCTTCCTACTTTGCTTCTTGTTCTTCATCTGTTGTTTTTCCTATTTTTGTTGGTTTTCCTTCTATTGTCTCTGATTTCGTTTGCTCCTCTTCTTGCTTAGCTTCTGCTTTTCCTATTGCAACATTTTTCTGAACTATCACGGGCTTCTTCCCCTCATTTCTTGGCCTCTTCTTTTTCTTTGTTGTGGTTTTACCCTTTTCTATTTTTGATTCTTTCTTGTTCTATTCTTTAGGCTCATCTTTGGTGGTGTCATGTTTCCCTTTTTCTTTCTGGTTTTCTTCTTTTTCTGTGTGGGGTTCCTCTTCTTCCATTTGAGTGTTTTTTTCTTCTTCGTGGATTCCCTTCTCAACTTCTCCTTTTTGTTCTTCCTCTTTATTTTCAGATGGATTAAGGTCATAGGTGGGATTTTTTATATCATCCTCTTTAGTCATGTTTATCACAATTTCCCAAGCTATGGGGATTGTGAAAGTGTGGAGAGCATCCTCCACCAACAATTTAATTAGCTCATGGTGAGCCAATTGGTCTGGAACCCCTGCCTTCAATTTGGTGCTAGATTCTATTAAGGATTGGAGGAGAAAATATGGAATACTGAGTTTTTTGGATGTAGGAAGGTCCATGCCATTCTGAGTTCATGTAACATTCTAAAATGGTACCCATAAACTATGTTGTATCTTCCTTCACGATGTATTTCATAATCTGATAACTGACCTCATCCCATGGATAAGGTATACATGTTCTCTTGATGCCATTCTTGTCCTCCGCAGGATGTTTATTAGGCTAGAAAAGGTCTTCTTGGCAACTTTACCTAGTGGTTTTTCTTCCTTGCTCAAGGGTAGTCCAAGTGGGAGACTTGTAATCCTGCTGATGAAATCTGGGGTGATTTCTATAGTTAGGCTCCTAAAACTGACAGTGACATGGTTTTTGAGTGACATTTTAAAGATAATATAAATTCATGTGTGACTTCATCATCACACCCATGCAACTTTTCAAGGAAAGGCATCCAATTTGCTCTAGTAAAGAGGGCTACCACTTCTGGATGTTCATGCAGCTTAGTTGAATTTTGAGGCTCCTTCCCCATAAAACCCCCTTTCATGATGTTTCAGATTCTGCTAGAAAATTTCAGTTGAAGAGGGAGGCAGCAAGTTTTAATCCTAAAAACAAAGGAACAACAGAGGTTTTCTTTCAAGAAATAGAGAGAGATTTTTTGTATTTTCTTTTTTTTTTTAAACAAATTTTAACTTTCCTTCCTTCCAAAATCCATTCTCTAGACTCACATTACTTCTCTGTCTGTTCGTGGGAAACAATATCTTAAAAATAGAGAACATACAAAATTGTGTTTTCTCCTCTTTCAAAATAAGCAGATACCCAATATAAATTGACTCCTTACAGGCTTGATTTTCTAGAGTTGCATCATTTCTTTACATAGGAGAATACCACAGAGGAGAAGGAGACAATCTTTCAATGCAAAGAGCAAATGGAGAAACTGTATATATTTGAAAAAAAAACACAGGCAGGCTCTGTTCCCGATTTCCTTCCCTTTTCAACTCAATACCTCGCTTGGAATAACGCCACTGTTTGTATATATATATATATATATATATATATATATGGAAATAGAGAGCGGGTTTTACTAAGCCTACCTTTTTCAGGTCGAATTTGTCATGAAATCCTGAGTTTTCCTCTGTAGTGCTGCTCACTGGCCTTCTTGTAGAAAGGCTCTTGTAGGACTTTGTTTTCATTCCTGTAGAGCCCGCTAAGCGGAAGGGTTCTGAAACTAACAAAGAGCGACTATTTTGAGGCTCTGGAGGTGGTAGGTAGGTTGCTACAATTGAGAGCTCATTGACACAAATGAGAACAAAGGTGGTGAAGGCAGTCAACTACAGCATACTTAAGCTTACGGGAGCATTCTGCAGTGACGAGGTGAGGTGGTAGGAAGGGTATGTTACCCTCATCTAGACCATTAGTCCCTAATGCAGTGTCATGATGAAAATTTTATGTTGCCTACTGCAATTATTTCAATCATTCCCGTTAGATGCTGCCACTACCTATTTTCAAAAAAAATTCGAGTTGACTGAACACATGTGTTGATTGCACCCACTTAGCATTGTTTGAACTAAACAAGGGTGGCCAGTTAGTTGGCCACCCATCCTGTTTAATTGCGACCATCTCACTTGTCCATGTAGTTTTTAAATGATACTCATGCAACAGAGGAACGAGTTTAGTCACTTACCTGTTAGTCAAGAATTGCGCGCTACTGTGCTGGTGCATGCTCAGAGTTTGGCATTCTATCCATGGATTTTTGCTGTTGGCACCCGTGGCTTCTGAACTGGTGGCTCGGCTACCTTGTAATGGTGATCTTCAATCAGGACTGAGCTCCTTACACATTTTATACATTTATGGCTGCACTGACCCTGCCTCTAGAGCTTGATTTTTAAGGGGATCAACTGCTATAGGAATGCTGCAGGATTTCTTGTAGCTGCTTCTCCCTCTAAATATTTTGGTTGAGGATTGAGCAGGGACTAGAGAGGTAGCTGAGGAAGGTTCTGTCAGTCAAGGAAAAGCAGCTGGTATGCACTAGGTAAGAGTTAAGTTAAGGATGTTGCTTTCTTATTCTTCATTTTTCAAAAAAACAAAAGAAATAGGATTTTTGTGTTTTCTGTGCAGGGAAAAAAGAATTGAGCGGAGATGCAAAGTACAGGTGTGGAATGGAGAGTTAGGAGGATCAGTGGTGGTAGGGGGGTGCATAGGTCTTCCGGAGAAGCTTTTATCCCTTTGATCCTTTTATTGACTTGATTTTATCTCTCTGTGATTTCTACAGGAGCCTCCTATAGAATGCACAGAGCCTCCTGTAGTATGCATAGTTTTCCAGAACAAGTGAGACCAAGGACTGGGAAATGACAATAGTGATGGAGAAATGGTCTATCAGAGGTGTATTTGGCTTGGCCATGTCCCTTTTTCTTCTGTTGCCCTCCTGCAATCTGCAATGCATTCAAAAGAAGTTAATCTTTCTGTTCCTATTTTTTCTTTTCTCTCTCTCTCTCTTTTTTTTTTAAGAGATAGTTAGGGTGCCTCTAGGAGGTTTTCACCCCAACTGCCTGCCCTGGGTGCCTCCAAGGGGAGGTTTTCACCCAGGGATCTCTTATTCTCGCCATTTTTCTTTTCTGTTTTTTTTTTTTTAGGGTGTGGGTGGAGTGGAGGCGGAGACTTTCTCCACTACCAACACTGTTTTACTCAGATTCTCAATGAATTCTTGCTTGGAGAGGGGCTTCCTGTATATTTTCAACTTATGCCCATTGACAAGCATGGGAATGGCTTCTTCATTGATGGTCTTGATCAGAATTGAACCATTGTCATTGTAACTTTCTACTGTGTACGGTCCCAACTATCTTGTCCTTAGTTTACCCTTGAAATCTTTATACCTTGAATCATACAACAACACCCAATCTCCTTCCTAGAATTGTTTCTCTTTGAGGTGTCTATCATGCCATGTTTTTCTTTGAAGTTGGACTACCTCTGAGTAGAGAAAGGCCTACAATATTTATTCACCCAATCCATTTAACTAGAGTAACCTTTCCTTTTGTGCATGGCTAAGATCTAGGTCCAGCTGAGCTGCCATCCTTAGTGTGTTATATTCAAATTCTATAGACAACAAAGCCTTCTTTCCAGGGACCATCTTATTTGGTGTGAACCCTGTGGTGGTCTTCCAGGTGGTGTTATAGGCATAGGTGGCCTCAACCAATCAATCTGCCCAATATTTTCTGCTGCTGCTCAATACATTGGTCAAAATCCCTTCCAAAGCTCTATTAGTGACTTCTACCTATCCATTTGCTTGTGAATGGTAAGGGGTGGAAGTTCTATGCTTAATTTTGTGATGTGTGAGTAGGTCTTCAATCAGATTGGAGGTAAACTGACTCCCTTTATCTGTGACTAATTCTCTTGGATATCCAAACTTATAGAATATATTCTCTCTTAAAAACTCAACTACTTTTTCTTCTGCTGCTGCGTTGATCACCTTTGTTTTTGCCCATTTTGTCAGATAATCAGTGCACACAATGATGTAATATTTCTGCTTTGAAGGAGGGTTGATAGGACCCACAAAGTCCATGCCCCACTTATTAAATGGCTCGAAAGTCACTTGAGGTTGCAGGGGCATCTCATCCCTTGGAGTAGGTTTCCCCATCCTTTGACACCGGTCATATTGGCTGATATATCACCTTACATCTTGATGAAGAGTGGGCCAATAGTAACTTGCTTGCAGAATTTTGAAGGCAGTCCTCTTTGCTGCAAAATGGCCCCCACATAGCCCATCATGATAAGTTAGGAGAATGTCAAAAAATTCTTCCTCCCTGACACATCTCCTCAAAAATTGATCCAGCCAAGTTTAAAGAGATTGCCCCCAATCCAAGTGAAAGGGGCACCTTTCCTCACGATCTTGCCCTTCTCTTTTGAGGACAGGTGTGGCGGGAACGGTGCAGAAATCAAGTAATTTTCTATATCAGCAAACCATGGAGAGAGTACTGAGATAGAAAATGGGTGTTCATCTGAAATTAGGTCATCCATGATTCCTTCTTCACCTGTAGGTAGATCTATTCTAAACAAAAAATCAACAACAACATTTTCCTTACCCAACTTATCAACAATGGTTAAATGAAATTGCTGCAGTAAAAGCAACCATATAATAATGTGAGCATTTACATTTGGTTTTTTCATTAAATACCTAATTGAAACATGATCAGTGTGTACAAATATTTGATAGTCGGTGATGTAGTGTCTGAATTTATTTAGGGAATAGAGTACATCTAGAAGATCCTTTTAGGTTACACTGTAATTTAATTCTGTCTTCAACAAGTTTTTACTTACAAAATATATGGCATAAGGAAACTTATCATCAACTTGCCGTAAGGTTGCTCCTATCACTTTGTTCAAGGCATCTGTATGAATGTGGAAAGATAGGGCCCAGTTTGGACCTCTCAAAATTGGGGTAGTCACCAGTTTACTTTTCAAGGCATTCAAAGCTTCTTGGCAGCTTTCAGTCCATATGAAATCAACATCTTTTCCCAAAAGACCAAACAATGGAGAGGCTAGCTTACTAAAATCCTTAATGAATCTTCTATAATACCCTGCTAAACCTAGGAAACTTCAAACATCTCTTACCTATTGAGGAGGTGGGACCCTTTGGATGATGGAAATTTTGTTGAGGCCCACCTGTAATCCTTGTTGAGAGATTGCATGACCTAGCACAGTCCCATTAGTCATTAGGAATTCACATTTTTCAGGACTGAGGGATAGGTTCATTTCAATACACTTGTCCAAAGCTTTTCCCAAGTTAGATAAAGCTTCTTGGAAGTTAGAACCATAAGGGGTAAAGTCATCCATATAGATTTCCACTGCATCATGAACCAGTTTAGCAAATATACTCAATACTTCTCTCTAGAAAGTGGGAGGAGCATTGCACAATCCAAAAGGAAGGACTCAATATGCAAAGGTACCCCAAGGACAAGTGAAAGTGGTCTTATCTTGGTCTTCCGAGCTGATTTGGATCTGGTTGTACCCGCTAAACCCATCTAGGAAGGAGAAAAAATTCTTTCCTGCGAGGCCATCTGACACTTGATCTATGAAAGGCAAAGGAAATGGTCCTTCTTGGTGGCCTTGTTTAGTTCCCGATAATCGACACAGATTATCCACTTCCCATTTTTCTTTGGCACTAGCACCAAAGGAGAGACCCATTTGCTATCAGAGGTAGGGTAGATGAATCCTGCATCCAGTAACTTTTGCAATTCTTCTTTGACAATGTCCTTAATGGTTGGATTCATCCTACTTTGAGGCTGCTTGACTAGTTTGCAATCTTCCTTAATGTAAATGTGATGAGTATATATGGAAGGGTGCACTCCCTTCATCTCCTTATAGCTCCAAGCAAAAACATCCAAGTGGTTTCTTAATAAGCTACACAGTTATTTCTCCTGAGAGGTGGATAGGGATGAGTTGATTTTCAAAATTATTTCTGGGCTGAATTCCATATTCTTAACTCGGAGAGAGGTCGAGTTAGCCACACAGATATCAACTAAAGGATTGGCTTGGGTTTCTTCCACCAGCTCTTCTAATGGAAACACACTAGGGGGTGGATTCTGAAACAAGTTTTCAATAAAATCATCCTTGGTTTGTGGTTTCCCCCACATGGTAGCTTCCACTGCACACAGTGGTGTAAAATAGACTTCATCCTCATCTTCCTCCTCCAACCGGAGAGGTAAATCATGTTCTAACAAAGGTTGGATAGGAGGATATAGGACTAGCTACTTGGACATATGCCCATTCTTGATTATCATGTTCCTAGCTCGACAACTGATGTAGGCATCTATAATAGCCAACTAGGGTCTTCCCAGGATGAAAGGATATCTAGTGAGCTTTGCCTTTGGTTGGAGAACCAGAAAATCAGGAGGGTACTCCCAAGAGTCAATGGAGACCATTACATCTTCCACAATCCCTTCAGGGGTCATAGTGGAGCGGTTTGCTAACTGTAGTACTCTTGTGGTCTTTCTCAAGGAGCCCTAAAGGTTGAGATTGAGCATAGTGTCCTTGGTCATCACATTAATCGCAGCCCCTAGATCAATCAGGGTATGGGGGATTATGGTGCCATTTATGTGGAAATCGACTACAGGGTTTCCAGGGTCTAGATATTTTAGACTGATTACCTACCCCAACGTCAGGTTGGACAGTTGTCCTATGACATTGATAGTTGGTGCATCTCTCATGTGCCTGCCTGGATACTTGAAGCACTTCTCCTTGATCATTTTGTTGTATATAGGCACATCCTTTATGGCTTGGAGAAGTGGTATCCTTACACGTAATTATTTCAATTCTCCCAGAAGTTCAGTTTCTTCTGGGGTAGGTTGTGTTGTTCTAGATAATCTCTCAGGAAAGGGTGGAATGGCTTCTGGTTCAATTTCCTCTTTTTCTTCCTCATCCTCCTTAGGGGGAGGCTAGTTATCTGGGAGAATCTTCCCAAATCGTAGGTTAATCTCCTGAATCTCCACAACATAGGTCAAGCATGATGGTTCCCCACTATATAGTTATTGGGCATGTCTGTTATTCAGGTTTGGGTTTGGTTGAGCAGGTATTTGGGGTTGCCTTGGTGGAGCAGGAGGCAATGGTTATGGTTGAGCAGGTGGTGGAGGTAAAAGAGTGGGAGGGGAGTTATAATGGGGCCTCCACCCCTGATGAGGTGCATTGCACTGAGGTTGTGGCTGAGCATAAGAGTGAAATGAATGAGCAGCTGGTTGAGCATGGTATCGAGATGGATATGACCAAGGAGGGGGCTATGGACTAGGAAGGATGAGCAGGGGGACCCCAAGAAGGCATGGAAGTGGCTTGATTGAGGTTGTAATATGCTTGGGATGTCCCTCGCATTCCCTATTGGTAAGGTCTAGGTACATGTGGCCTCCTTTGGTTCATGAAATAGAGTAGTTCAGTGGCTCCTTCGGCCCCCTGGTAGTAGGTTTAAGTCTGGGAAAGGAATAGAATGAAAAATCAAGCTGGTAGTCTCAGTTTTGAGATCAAGTGGGAAATCTCTGTGTATATGTGTTTTATGTGTTATGCTCTCGCATCTTTATTTTTCCTATGATTTAGAATTCATATGCAGGTAATTTCTGTATGGGGTTAAAACCTACATTTGGTATCAGAGATGTTTTGGCTTCAAGGGGATGCCTTTGTTGCTGAGGGGTTTTACTCAGGCCTGTGGTAGACCCTGTTCAGTGGGAGATCTACGAGATCAATTCTGGTGGTGAAAGAAGATGGCGAGCAGCGGAAAGATAGAGATTGAGAAGTTCAATGGTCAGA
>APFE031759925.1:0-20220 GCA_000404065.3 Pinus taeda | reverse complement strand
TATCATTCAAAGACAAAGCACATTGATGTTCAGTATCACTTTGTAAGGGATATGATAGAAGACAAAAAGGTGTTGCTGGTAAAGGTGGACACTTTGAAGAATACTACAGATGCATTGACAAAATCTATGAGCTCTGAGAAGTTCTCTTCGTGTAGAGAAACAATGGGCATTTTAGGGCTGGAAAAATGAGTAAGCTCTCCTGTGACCCCCTGCAGAAAGAAAACAACAAGTGGGAGATTGTTGGGTTGTGTTATATTCTTTCCATGACTAACCTATGTGGTGAACTGGGGGGGTTAGAGGGGGGGCAGAGCCCCCCCTTCGTTGCATCGATTGCGCAGCGGGGGGGGCAGCAACGCCCCCTGTCAGGGGGGTTTGAGGGGGGCGGGTAGCCCCCCTCTACTGGGTTTGGGGCAGCGCCCCGAGAAATTTTTTTTTGGACCCTATATTAGGTTGGGCGAACCTACCTGTGGTTTTTGGTCCATGGTTTTGGACGTGATGGTTTTCGGTCCATGGTATTGGATGCTTCAACATGTATAAATATGTATTGGAACATTGAAAGGAATAGAATGAAAAATCAAGCTGGTAGTCTCGGTTTTGAGATCTAGTGCGAAATCTCTGTGTATATGTGTTTTATGTGTTATGCTCTCGCATTTTTATTTTTCCTATGATTTAGAATTCCTATGCAGGTAATTTCTGTATGGGGTTAAAACCTACAAAAACGTCTCTTCATAATCTTCTAAGGATTCATCGCTTCCTATGGTTATTCAGAAGACTTCTTCCATGGTATCCTTTGACCTACAGTAGTCCCGATATTTGTTATTAAAGGCTTGCTACATCTGAGCCCAAGTTGTGATGTTGTTGCCAAGTAACCCAATGAACAAGAGCAATGCTGCATCCTTGAGGGTAGAACGAAACGGTTTCAACTTTTTCTCATCTTCTACATAGTCATAAGTTGGACAAATAATAGAAAATTAAAAAAAATAGGTATCAAGATCTTCGATAGTCAACCCATGGAAGTGAGGTAAGGCTGAAGGACTTATGTTCTTCATTTTAGTGTCCCCATTGATCTCTCAGATGGGAAAGGTACCCTCTACTCTTTCCCCATTCCCTCTAACATTTCTAATTTCTGCTATGGTCTCAGGAGGGATGGTTTCTTCCTCTTCTTCTGCTATAGGATCTTCGTATATCTTTGGTTGTTCACCTATAGGTTCTTCTGGATCACTGCCACCGAAGAAGAGAGAAGGGTGACTTTGTGATGTGGTGGGGGTGTTGGGTAGGAATTTCCCTAAATTATCTCTATTCCTATGAGGGATGAAATGAAATCTCTTTTTGGGTGATTTTTGTTTTTTCTTCTTGTACCTGCAAAACTGAAATAAATTGAACAAAGAAATTGCAACTAACTGAAATGAACTTGCTGAAATGAAATTGAAAAATTGAAATGAAAGTAAGGAAATGACTAATCTACCTTTGCTGGAATAGAAATTGCAGAACTGAAATGAAAGAAAGGAAATGACTAATCTACTTTTGTTGAAATAGAAATTGTAGAATTGAAATGAAAGCAGGAAAATGACTAATCTACTTTTGCTGAAATGGAAATTGCAGAATTGAAATGAAAGCAAGGAAATGCAGAAATTGAAAGAAACAACTACTCTACTTTTGCCGAAATAAACTACTTTAGCAGAATGTTGCAAGAATAAATAGAAGAAAGCAGTAATCACAAAATACTCTGATGCTTCCCCAGAAACGACGCCAAAAAGTGGTAAGTACCAGTATTGTAGCAATAATGCTACAACTCCTGGGGCTTCCTACTTTACTTTTATCAACCCGATAGCTCGTAACAAACATGGAAGTGATGGTGCTATATTCACAAGTACTAGCTCTTACTGCAGGCTGTCACTTGGTCAGTTGGCGCAAGATCACTAGAAGCTTAAGGAAACTTATGTGAATTCTCAGAGTAAGCTTTTAACTGTGATGAAAGAAAGCTAACTCTACGAAGACTATTCTACTTGTAGAAAGAGAAAGAAGACTAGAATGTAAGGCAAACCCTAACAAACCCTAATTTATCCAACTAACCCTACTTTTGCAAAAAAAGAGATAGAAACTGATGTGATGAGTTCCATTGACTATTGAAAAAGGTAAATTACATTTATTCAAGTTACTTCTAAAATGAAATGAGAAGAAAACATCTTTTTGTGCTTTTGAGTGTTTTTATGTGAAATTATTATGTTTGTAATTTATCTGGTTGTGATTGTGCAAAGGTTTGGTGGTGAAGGAAGATGGACTTGGTTTTTGAAAAGGTGGAAGGAGGTGTAGAGAGGTCCTAAGAAGCCCCTAGTACCCTTCTGAATACTTGCATTGCAATCAGATTTCAAAAAACCACTTACAGGGAATTCTACATGAGGTTGTAGGGGATCTATAAGAGGATCTACAAGAGGAGGCTGAGAGCTATTTTTAGAAGTTTTGAAGGTGAAAAAATGGTGGAAAAGGGTAACTGAAGGCTATATGAAGGTGTTGAGGTGTCTGGAGCTTTTCAAGGAAGATCAAGAGGGAACATGATGGTTGGATTTGTTCAAATGGAAAGAGCGAAGCTTATGGAGAAAAATGCAAAAATTAGGGCAAATTGGTGAAATGTTGTGAATGACTTGGGGAATCTATGAGAGGTGAGATAGTGTTGGCTGCTTTATGGATGTATCGTGATCTGAGGTGTCCTGCAAGAGATCTACACATTTACTTATATAAATTGATCAAAGAAAGGTCTAACTATACCATGAAAACATAAATTTCTCTAGCTTGACCTAATTTCTAACCTACAAACAGAAAATGTTGAATAGTAACCTTTGAATAGAAAAGCATGTAGAGAGATATATTGTATAATAATAGGAAATTATCTAGGCAACTGAATCTAAGGCAATACATTAATCTTTCCAAATCAAGTCATCACACTAGAAATTGCATGGGAGAGAAAGACTCTGTTTATGGTGGCAGCAGTAGCGCCTTGACCTCAAATCATAGTACTAGAAAGGGAGAAAGGAGATCAAGGTGTGTTGTTGGTCTTTTTGAATCTTAGTCTGTCACTGCATCAACCTACTTGAGCAATTGAAACAGAAACAACTATTCAAACCATCAAAAGCAACCTAATCTAAACAAAGTAAAGTGAATTTATGTAACAAAAATTAACTCATGAATTGAAGAAAAAACATATAAGTACAAAGCAAGAGGTGCTGGGAAGCTTGGGTTGGGCCCTAACCCAAGAGCTTCAGCCCTCTAAAAGAGATTAGTGCTGGCTCAAAAACGGTTCCATATTCATTATCAAAAGGAATAGTCACATTACATAAACTGTTCTAAAAAAGAAACTCGAAAATGAGCTGAACAAGTGCTGAACAAAAGTTTGAAAATTCTACTAATCACTCGCTAACCTACTAATTCTCTAAGCCCCCCTATTTATAAAAATAGATTCCTCCAATAGTCCTCCTAAAATCAAGGTGCTCGGCTTCCCAGAACTAGAGATAAACAACAATCCTTCTTTTCTTACTCGGCTACCCCTTGGATGCATCAATGTGGACCTTTGTGCTCCTAGTTGCTAATGTAGGATTCAAGGAAAGGGGTCATAAATGAAGGAGACAACCCCTACAAATCCTCTTCCCTATTTTCCTCGAGTATTTGCTACCATTTTCTCATAAATCCCTTGACTTTGTCCAAAATTGACCAAAACATCTGCATAAAGCACACATTAGACTACATGGCAAAATGACTAACCGAATTCACTCCATTAGAATAAAATATATTAAAAAACATGCAACAGACTAATGAGAATGGTGGATTAAGTCAAATTAAAAGGAAAAATGGGCCCATATAATTACCCATTTCTGTGGCTCATCAAAAGGTACTTTTCAAGCGTGTTAAGTACAGGAAGAAGCGACAGGATCAATACAAAGGATAGAATAAGAAAGCTGAACTACAAGGTCTTCTCATATTCTTTGTCTTATCTCTTTCTTATAGGAAAAGGATAAAGTGCTTTAAATTGTTGTTCTAGATATGGATACTTATCTATGGAATTAGTATTTATCCGTAGATACTAAATTATCCAAAACAAATTGGTGACTCCGCTGGGGAAGATCATCCTTCCTAGTAGCTTATCCATATCCTAGGACACTCTAGCAAACCTTACTTCCTTTTCATTGATTCTATTTCAGCCTTGTTGAAGTGTTATTTGGTAAAAAAATTGAGGTTAGGTGACTCTAAAGTGGCTTCTCAGGAATCAGTGCAGGCTTGGTCAGGGAACAATGCTCCACATAGCACCCTTGAGTGAGAAGTAGTGCTCTGTAGTAAAGTTAGGCCCTCTTTGACCTACGTTGATCCACATTAAGGAAAATTTTCACGTTTAGATTGGGTTTTTTCTCCAAATTTCCTTTTGTTTATGTTTGCAGAAAGATCAATGATTGTAGTATCTCTAAAATCAACTTGTATTTCCTCTTTCCAACCCTCCTTTGGCTTGATTGATTAATTTTTCTTAAATGTTTTCTTTATCATTATGATTTCATTTCCAAATTTAGATTATATTCGATTAACCTTTGCTGGAAAGAAACTATCATAAAAGTATTATTTTGCTTCGAAACATAATTGTCGTAAAGTCTTTGTTCTTGTAAAAAGATTGATTGATTGTATGCGCAATAGTTTCCTTTATCTTCATCATAACATTAAGGGAATCAAAAAGAAAAACTTGCATCAGTCATATTTTAGTTTGTGAATGCTTGAAAGGAATAGCTAGGGAAATTGCATTAGATGTGCTCTTTGCTCTTTGTCAAAGATCTGATTGCTCTATCCCTACTAGCTAAGGTTTTCATTGTTCAATTGCATGAGAGGAATGCTTATCATATTAGTTGCATTTTCAGAATTGCAAACATAGATCATGTGGTGAAACTTGAAAGGAAAATTTCTAAGAAATATCAACTTAAAATTAACATCAATTTACCTAATGGAGCATTGTCACTTAATGAAAAGCATTTAGAGGTCTAGGCTAGATATGTGTTCCAGCGTCGTAAAACATAGCAGTTGTCACTAACTTGTTTACAATACATCCTGAGTTTGATACCTCATTCCACATATGTGAGTGTATTGTAGCTCATCCATGTACCTTCGGGTATATACGGTGGTGTTGCAATATGTAAAGTATATCGAAATGCTCTCATTGTGCGGTTTTTCATTAGGCAACGCTAATATGGATTGGGCCTCCATGTACTTTCGGGTATATATGGGAGGACAACATTAGGTCGATATCCATACTTAGGTAACTGAGTCAGCCACCTTGTAAATTGTGATAAACTGAACACAACATTTGGGTAGATTGCCTGCCTGTACTTCTTGATTCGCTAGGAGGTATTCTACAGTTCACAGTTGCTTGGTAAACCTTTTGCCTAGATTATACCTCTTTTGTCTTGTTATGTTATTTTTATTAAATAAAAATTAATTGTCCATGGATAACATCCTCCACACTCGCTCCTTAGTTGATCTTAGGTTGAGACATATGGCAACAACTCTGGAGTCCATCCATCAAGGAATTGCTTTTGATAGGAATCATAGTCCTTTTCCTCCCTTCAAAAATATTGGTGCTCCTTATATGGATACATTGTCCTTTCCAGGATTTACCATCGGCTTGCTAGTATGGTGGTTTTCAACCTCCTTAGTTCAAAATCTCATGATTTCTCCGCAATTGAGTACTCCTCCAACTAGACAAAATCAACCTCTAGTTGATCCCAAAGTTGACCCTTTTCCTTCTTCCTATGGTTTTTCTTCCTCCCATTCTTCCTCTTCACCTTGTTAAATATTGGTACTAGTAATCAAGTGGCGAAAAACAAGAAGAAATGGAAGAATAATAAGAAGAAGCAAAGTTAGTAGAGGGGAAACCAAGCAACCATTGCTTTGAATGAAATATATGATGAGAAACCATCCGTCAAACCTCACAAAGTTTGATATCCATGCAAACTTTGTGCGAGAGACCATCTTCTTTGAAATTGTCCCGGTATTACTCAGATCTTAGAAGAATGGTATTCTCATTCACATCATCTTGTACCATCAACATCTAGAGATCATGTTCATGACACACCATCAAATAGTGGTAGTAAAGTTCATGGAAAGAAGGGTAAAGTTAGGTTTCCTTGTATGTTATGTGAAACGAATCATCCCATTCACCTTTGTCCCTCTCTGGATGAAACCCAAAAAGTGTTGGATAATTGTCCTGCCACTCTGCTGCGACTTCCATCTGGTTAGAAGAGACTCTCCCTTAATCCTTCATTAGTTGATAAATTGACTGACCAAGATCAATCGCCAGTCAAACCCACTCTCTCTAAATTTGAATCCCATGAGTCTATACTTGACCAATCATAGGTTGAGGAAATAGTTGACTTGATTTCACCTTTAGTTAACCGTACATTTCCTGTAGAGAGTGAGTATGATACCACTCACGTTCTTTTTGTTTCTTCAGATTCTAATGTGCTTGGAGAGAACCCTCCTGTTCCATCAAGACAGGGGGAAAATCCTCTCATTCTCATAACACAAGGGGATAATGCTCTCGTTTCTACAGTACCCACTCAAAGTAGTCTAGTCACTTTCCTTGATTAGAATTGACTAGTAGTGTTAGAGCCTAAATCTACCTCAGGCTGAGAAAGGTAGGATCTAGGACAACATCAAACCACGCTTAACCTGGTAGCTAGCCCTACCAAGTCAGGAGAGGGCTCTCTCCTGTCAATCTCAGCAAAAATATGATCACTAAGGGCTTAAGATGACTGATATAAATACTGATATTAGGCTAGGTATGTGTGCAAGAAGTTTGATTGAATAAAATGATGCTTTTGTTGGCTCTAAGGGAAAGGCAGATCTTGGGTGCAGGGAATGAGGCTTAGTCTTGCAGAGATCTCAATGGGGCAAGATAGGCAGCTGGTTTTGGCACTTCAAATCGAATGAGATGGAGGGATTAGGCAGGTGCGAATATAAAGAGGGTAATAAAAGCCATGCATCCTCTTCAAACAACTAAAAACATCAAAAACTAAAGCAAACCCTAGGTAGAGCACTGCAATTTCAATGGATTCTACCTTCACTCTTGTTTGATTTAGTTAAGAAGAAATAAGATAGATAATGTCATACATAACACATAAGTAAATTCAAAAATACAAAGGAAAGAAATGTACCAAATCAAAATTCCACATGAATCCCAAAGAGTGCTGCAAACCCTGGTCTCAATTCCTTAGCCAAAATGCTGATATGAGTGTACAATGAAGCTCCTTGCTTTCTCAAAAGTCCAACCATGCTAATGAATGAAAAAACATAAGATATAGACAAACCATAGCTCATCCTAGCCTCTAGGGGTCAAGCTCACAAGTTTAGGAGCTGTTCCAACTAATTATAAACTAAGAAATAGAAATTAGGCAGTGGAATGGCATGCCTCTAGAAACAAGGGAACTGATTCATTCAGTTTCAAACAAGTTTTTGATAGATGAATCTACCTCCATAAGTGAAAAATTGACATATTTACATCATGATCCATCAATATACATTAAATTACATCACACTTTGACATTAAGAAGGTGAAAAAGTCAAACTGGCAAAAGCTAGGCGAAAAACAGAGTATACTTGGTTAAACTGAGCAAAATTTCCCCTATGCACCGCTTTGATTTCTCTATGCGTAGCACCTATTTGGAGCCACTTTTGAAGGCATTCCCGGAGTATAAATTCACTCCAATTGTGCTTGTTAGAAAGGCCTACCTGTCTACTTTCCAGCTCAACTAGAATTTTTAAATTCGTCCTCCATTTGCCCCTCCAAAATTTAGTTTTCCCAACACTGCTTCCTATGTGCAAAATAGGGGCAGTAAGGTCATTTTTTGAGTGTTTTTGACCTTTTTGAGGGCTCAAATCCTATCAAAATTTCTTGTTCATTGGTAGGCAAGCATATTTTTCCATGTCAAAAACAAAAATGCTAAGTTTTTTTCATTTGGAGGCTCCTATCAAAAGCGAGTGCCAGGTGGCACGGCGCATAGGGCAGAAAACTCTGTTTTTTGTGCCAAAAATTCCAAAATGCAAAAAGTGCCCCAAATTTTTTGAAATTTGGGTTGAGTCTTCTCCGTCAAGCATTGTGTTGGGCCAAGGAAGCCTCAGCCAATATCTGAAGTCTATCATGCTCCTTTTCCCTCCTTGATGCCCTCTTCAATTTTTCCTTTAAGCTCCTGATTCTTGCCTTGCAGACTTTGTTTCTCGCCATGTAATGATAAACCATGTGCCTCAACAATGTCTTCTCCCTATTGGCATTCTCCAAAAAATTTTCTAAGTGGATATTGACTCTTTCAAGCCAAGATTCTCGATCGACATTAATCTCTTGCTCAAGCGATGTGAATTTCACCTTCCTCCTTTTGGCAGTTTGGCGGTTTTCCCGAATCATTTGCAACTCCATAATCACCTGATGATCCTCAAGCTACTTATTTCTTTGCTCCAGGTACTTTAGTATCCACTTATCCCTTTCCAGGTTGAGGGACAAGGCATTGATGTCTGCCTGCTGCTCTTGGAAGACTTCTTTGAGATTTGAGCTTTGCGGGCCCACATCAGTATCATCACCCTCAATGAGAATGAAATCAGTATCCCACTAACCTAAAGTCTCGTCATCCTATAATGGTCTCTTTCCTTTGTCCTGAACCTATTGTGCCAATGAAGGTAGCAAGACCCCTTCCACCCCGGGTGGAGATAATACTCACTTGGCTGCTGCAAACAACCGTCTAGTGCCCTTCCAATAGGTGATAAACACCGGCATACTAGCGACCTGTGTCTCATGACCCTCATGCTGATATGAAGGTTCACCTGTCTCATACAAAGCCTCTGGAGGTCCCTGAGGAGCTGTGAAAAACTCACGAGAAATGAAGTCCTCCCAAGTGATGCCCTGCAAACCAAGCTGATGGATGACCACAATCTTAATGAGAGCAAAATGATATATATTGTTGAACTGCTACTGAGGAGTCTTGTGTTGTACTAGAGTAGTCATCTTCTCGATATTTTGGCACATGAAGTAAGGGAGATTCATCATCCTCACCCTGCTAAAATGCATCAGCAACCTGATATGGTAGGCATATAAGCGGGAAAACTGGCCCTCACAGCTGAAATACTTCATTATCAGTTTCATCAAAGGAGCATGAGAATATTTTAGGTACCGAAAAGGAAAAACTCTGCTGAGTTGTCTCAAATAACTCGGCTTGATGTATGGTTCATAATGTTGCTTGTCAATTTGCTACCTTTTGTTCCATTTCTCTCCAATGTTAGGAATACTTGTTGCTAGTGAAGTATATTCTAGTGTTAAAGTGCATGTTACACCAGCGAGAGCGGCTTGACCATCATGTAAATGAAGCACAAACAAATGGGCCAACTCATGGCAAAACTGAATTCTAGCAACCATCTCACAAAATTCATAGCGGGACTGGTGTTGGAAACAAGTGATGGCGAGAGGGTAGGCCTGTAACTTAGCAAGAGTGGTAGATTCTTCTTGAATATGTTTGCCACCTCTATGAGGCATCCTGGGTGCATGTACCTCTGTAGGAGAATCAATGTGTGTTTCCTCTTCATGATCATATGAAGGATCAGACTCCATCTCTGCTAGTGGGTGTGTTTTCGTGATGAGAAGTAGGAGGTTTATGGTGTTTTTTGATTTTTTGCCACCAAGGGAAAAGGATATGAGGGACTATGGAGGGAGAGAGTATGGGGATTTTGGGACTATTGGGACAGGGTTTTGTAAGGGAAATAGGGGATTAGGGAGTGATATTAAGTTTAGGGACAACACTTTAGGGTTTGAGGATTTGTAGTAAGGGTTTGGGAAATGGGAATTGGGGATAGGGGTAGATGATTTTTTTTTGGAAATATGGGAGTTAGGGAATGGGGGAAATAAGGTGAGGAAATGAGTGAAGGAGTGAAAAGGTGAGGGAATGACAGAATGAACTTGGCAGCAAAATATCCAAAGCAAACCCTAGGCAATAGTTTCTTGAGAAATGGAAAGAATGTAGGGTTTGATTTTTCCTTTAGACAATCACCATAAACTTTATGAAAAACTCCTTTACTAGTAATGAAGAGATCGTGGCTTACTTGCACAATAGGAGTCGTGAACAATTTTGGCAATTTGAGAGAGTTTTTAAGTGAAACAGGCTTGGCAGCTCTATGCGGTGCGCCTCAAACCCAATGCACCGCACCCTGTATGTGCGTCACGCCTGGTCAATTTTGCACTGGAAATCGGGGCCCTATGGGCCGCGCCTGCTGTGTGCACCGTGCCACTCACTTAGTATGCCACACCTCTGATTTTGGGCAGTTTCCTCCAAGTTTCTCTTGCTTTTCTCAAACACGACCTTGATATTACTCACACTTTGTTGCTTGAATGGAAATGAGCTTTTGAATTGAAGAAATGGTTTATATACAAGGACCTTTAATTTTTCTTTCATAAAAAGGCACTTTTACAATGTTTGGAATATGACTTTATTTTTTAACTCTATTTTTTGAGCTTTTCACTATATTTGAGCTTTTTGATTAACTGAATGACTTGTTTTTGTTTTCTTTGCAGGGGATTGGAGCTACTGAGACTAGGGAAATTGACCAGGGTTTCCTTTGAACTGATTTACATATGAATGAAATGAAATTACATGAATTTATACAATAAAAACTGAAATACTCTGTTTTTCCTCAAAACAAAGTTTTGAGAAAAAATACATCTCTCAGCACTTGATTATGAATTTTATTGGTACTGGAACCTCCTCATGTGCCTGCTGACTATTATTGGACATTTTGAAACCCTTTTTGATGAAACCCTAATGAAACCCTCAACCTAATGACAATGAGACCCTAGATAAGACCTTTGCAAACTTTAAAGACAAAAAGTGATTGTAAATGATTTTGATGAGTAAAAATGGGCCAACAGGTAAAGGACATGAGGGAAAATGTAAGAGAAGCCACTATTGTCAGATGATCCATGCTCCTAATGGAATGCAGCTGACTAGGTGGGACACTTAATATGCAATGCATCAAGAGGATTTGATCTCTCATGGAGGGATGAAGATACCGACACTAACATTGGCTCCAATGGGGATGGTAGCTCCTTGGAGGTGCCAAGAACTATAGATCTTCTAGGAAAGTAGGCAGTGCCTTCATCCATTGGGCTATGGAGTCAATAACTTTGACAAATAAAAACCAAACTCTTGACTCAATGACTCAATTTTAGGACTGAAATGTGACTCAAAACTAACTCTATTTCAAGACTGTAATTGACTGAAAGACATGACTCTAACAAACCAAACCAAACTGAAATCAAACCTCAGTTTTATAGCCTTCACCTCGGGCCCAAAACTGAAGAATAAAAATAGTACAAACTTGCAATGGAATTTAAACAAACCGGTATGTATAATGATGCATATGACAGCAGAAAACACTTCACAAATAGTACCGTTTGAGTAGTCGACCATTGACTGGCCCACCAGGATAATCTTTGCCATTCATTTCTTGCAAAAGGGAAGAATTTTGGTCCCGATATGCAGCAATCTTATACAGTCCTTTCCAAATATTTTCAAACTTGCCATGTTTACCTTTATCTTCGTTCCTTGCATCCCATTTCAGCACTATGCCTTCTATTTAAGACCTATCTGCCTTTGCCTTTTGATCATATATCTTCTTGATTCTCTCTTGCAGCTTGAAAGTGTTCTGAAATACCTCCTCTCTTGTTTGCTGCAAATGAATCATTTGATTGATTCTCCACTACAAACTATCATCTTCACTACCTGCTTCTTGTAGAAGTTTGACCCCCAGGACTGCCAAAGAGGTCGGGAAGACTGTGTCCACACCGTACACAAGCTCAAAAGGAGACATGCCTATAGATTTCTTTTAACTTACCCTGTTTGCCCAAAGTGCATTGACCAGCTTTTTGCACCAAGTTTTCTTATTAGTTTCCAACAACTTTTTGATAACGTTGACAAGAGATTTATTTGAGGATTCTGCCAATCCATTACCTTGTGGGTAATAGGGAGTCAAGTGCCCCAAAGTGATTTGATACTTATGACAAAAGTCAATCATTCTTTTAGATTTAAAGGCTGTTGCATTATCAGTTATCAGCTTATTGGGATAGCCAAAACGAGACAAAATGTTGCTTTCAAGAAATAAGATAATTATCAAATTAGTGGCCTGCCTCGTGGGAATCGCCTCAATCCATTTGCTGAAATAATCCGTCACTATGAGGATCCACTTATGCTATGATGAAGAAGAAGGATGGATCTCACCAATGAAATCCAAACCCCACTGCTGAAATGGAGCACTTACTTCAACGGGCTTGAGTGGTAAAGGCTGCAACTTCCTCTTACCTTGAAAAATATGACATTCGTGGTAGCTGGCTATTGTTTTGTACACATCAGAAAAAAGAGTTGGCCAATAATATCCCGCTCTCAATATTTTATTGACTTTTGTCTTCCAGAAAAGATGGCCTCCGAAATCTCCTTTATGAAAGTCTTCCATAACCTGTTTTGCCTCTTTTTCCACTAAACAATTGAGCAAGATACCACAGGGGTCTTTCCAATAGAGTGCACCATTCATGATAAAAAAAATTACAGCTTTTAATTTCAGTGTCCTACTTTTTTTCTTAGCCATTCTGGGTGGTGATGACAGATTTTGGAGTACATAAACAATGTCCGAATACCAAGGAGAAAAAAGGAAAATTTCTGATACCTGAGCGGGCATATTTTCTTCATCTTCCTCGGACATAGTAGCAATTACATTAATGTCCAAGGCATGCAGATTTGACTCAGCCATTAGTTTAGATAGCCCCTGTCCTTTGATGAGCTTTGTCGGTTTGATCTCCACGTCATATTCCAACAAGGGAGCAATCCATTTGCCTCTTCTCCCCTCCGGATCTGTTTGCACTAAGACATCCTTAACAGTAGCATTAGGGACATAAGCAAAGATGTGAGAATGCAAAATATAAACCTGAAAATCTTTCAATTCTTTTACCAAAGCATGGGCCTGTTTTTCAATAATATTGTACTTCAATGCCACATCCCTTATGGTTCTGCTAAAAAATACGATTGGTTTCTCAAGATGGTCTCTTTTCTGCATCAAGACCACTGCCATAGTATGATGCCAGGCAAATGAAAACAAAATAAAATCTTGAGTATAGTCTGGGCTGATCAAAACTAGAGCTGAAGAAAGAGACAATTTCACCAAATTGAAGGACTTAACTGCTTCTTCAGTCCACCTTATTGCACTATCTTTTTTGAGCATGTTTGTGATTTCTCTTAAATGTTCTGCAAGATTGGGCACAAAGCGACGTAAGAAATTTATCTTACCATTAAAGGATTGGATTTCTTTCTTACTTCATGGAAAATCAAGCTTTTGAATGGCCTCCACCCGAGCTGGATCGATGCGGATGCCCTCCTTTGAGATAATATGCCCAAGAAGCTTGCCTTCATTCATGGCAAACAAACTTTTATTTGGATCCAGAGATATGCCATACTTCTTACGCCTCTAAAACACAATCTTCAAATGATAAAGGTGATTTGCATCTGAATTAGAGAAAATTATTAAATCATCAAGATAAACAACAAGAAAGACATTTTTTTCATTAGAAAATGTGATATCCATTGCCTGCTTAAAGGTTGCACCAACATTTTTCAATCTGAAAGGCATCTTTGCATAATGAAAAGTTCTCCATGGAGTGGTGAACGTTGTTTTGTCTCTATCATCCTCATGGACCAGAATTTGGTTATAACCTGAATACCCATCGAGTAGCGACATGTAGGATGCTCCAACTACTCTCTAAAGTATGTGATCCATCTTAGGCAATGGATAGTTGTCTTTCAAAGATACTTTGTTCAGATTTCTAAAATCAATACATAGCCAAATCTCGCCTGTTTTCTTGCACACGGGCACCAAGTTTGAAATCCACTCTGAAAATATTATGGGGACAATAATACCAACATTGTACAACCGATTCACTTCCTTCTCAATTGAGGGTAGCAAATTCGAATTTATTCTTCTTAGTTTCTGATGAAAAGGATTTTGATTTGGTTTGATCGGGATGACATGCTGAATACTGCTTGTATCATATGACTTAAAATCTAAATAATTCCAAGCAAATACATCATTAAAAGAGGATAAAAAACTGATATATTTTTCTTCTACCTGTGGAGGTGACGCCTTTGATAATTTCACCATTTTAGGATTTTCAGCTGATCCAATGTTCACATCCTCAACTCCTTTCTCGGTTGGCAACAAGCTCGGTTTTCAAGCCACATAATCCTGATTGAACAGCACCTCTAAAGGTATTATACCTTTAGGAATGATGTTGTCTTTCAGCTGCAAAACTTCCATCTGATTGAATTCTATATCAGCCTCACCATCATCATACTCTACATCAATAGAAGTGTATTTAAATTTAATTTCATTTTGCAGAAATTCATTGATCTCATCATCATCTTGAAACACTTGCCAATACCTTTGATTGTTGGGGACAGTAGGGAGATGCTTCACGTGAATCTCAAACTTGTTGTTTGAATTCATTAGAATTTTCAAATTACTTGCTGCTCTTGCACGTGAATGCGCAATGAAATTCTGAGCATGGGGGACACATGTCAGAGTATAATCTGAAAATACTTTCAAGATATCCAACACCGCATTGTGGTAGGCTTGCATTCGAGGATCCTTAGCTTGGTATTCCCCTTTCACCTGATTGCTTGGCACTTTGTTTGGGGTGAAAACAGGGCTGCGTATCCAAATTCCAATTCCAACACCTTCCCTTCCTACCGCACCATCAAAATCCATGCTCCAGAGGCCTGCTTCATCCTCTTCCAAATGTTGAAATTCTCTTTGTTATGTTTCTCCTCCTTGTTGTCCATCAATATGTTGCTACTATCAGCAGGCTGATTGCTCATCGGTACTATCAAATATTTGTCTTTCTTGCTTTAAGACCTCTATGAAATTTTCGGAGATCTCTGGAATGTCTTCTACTTCCACTATTTGGCTATTTACATCATTAAAGCTATCTGAATACAAAACAAATGATTCTAAATCAGTATGTACGTAGTTGATTGGATGATTTACCAGATTCTCCTTGCTAGTGATCATGTACTTCATCTTTTGTTCTCGGTATAGTTTCCTCATCTGACTGAACATGGAAATGGTAGCATAGGAGAAATCAAGCTGCATTGTCCCTTTAATCTTTTCTCCCTAAGATCTGGAAAGAAGCATGCCAAATATAGGAGGTATATCCACCACAACCACATCCATCAAAACATTTTTAGCCAGAATTTGATCCAAACTGACCACCAAATCCTTGATAAGACCAATGCACCTTACTCTACCAGAATCAAAACAGTAAAGGTCATGATACTTTCTAGTGATATCCAATCCCATTTTCTCCATGATGGCCTTAGGCATGAGATTATGAGAGGCCCCGGAATCAAACATAGAATTATGTAACACATAGTCATGCACCCTGAATCTGATGTAGAAAGGACCCACATCACTATCTTGAGACGGACGTTCCAACGTTGGCCCAAAAATCAACTCAGGACTATCATCCTCTACGTTCACCATATCAGATGATGGAACTAAAGTCAAAATCTTAGACACCTGCCCTTTATAATTGTTGTTCTTCATCAATTCAGTCAAAGGAATGGATATTTTTAACTTAGCAATTTCATTTTCTAAGTTAAAAACTAAAACATTTTCTACCTATTTCACTGAAACCTCCTTTCAAGTTTTCTCCTTTGACCCACTTGGCTGATTGGATCTCTCATTTGTTGATGGCATTTTGTTGGTGGTAGGATCAGCTGTCTCCTTTCCCTTTTTCTGCACAATGGGAGGATCATTCTTTGACGCTGCTACCTCCTTCCTTCTCTGAATTGGATTTATGGGTACATCTCTATTTCAGAGTGAATATTTTCGTTGCTAAGTTGACAAAGAATTCATGTATCCTCTTTGGCATTCATCAGACTCTTCCTGAAGAACTGTTTCATTTGCTAAAATGAAATTTTCATCCCTTTGTATAGCTGAATTCTCGGAGTACTCCTCATCTTCAGTGATAAAGATTGGCATATCATCAGGTGTAAAGAAATGATTATCTTCTCCAATCACATTCTCCTCATCATCTGAATCCAGATCATGCACAAAATTCTGCTGCAAGGGTGTCTTTAATTGCTGTTGCGCTGCTTGATCTTGTGCTCGTTGTTAGTGTCGGTATCTTCATCCCTCTGTCAGAGATCGAATCCTCTTGTTGCATTGCATATTAGGTGTTGCACCTAGGTAGCTGCATTCCATTAGGAGCATGGATCATTTAACAGTAGTGGCTTCTCCTACAGTTTCCCTCATGTCATTTACTTGCTGGCCCATGTTTATTCATCAAAATGATATACAGTCACCTTTTTTTCTTAAAGCTTGCCAAAGTCTTTTCTAGGGTTTCATTGTCATTAGGTCTAGGGTTTCATTAGGGTTTCATCAAAAAGGGTTTAAAAATGTTCAATAACAGCCAATAGGCATGAAGAGGTTCTGGTACCATTAAAGTTCCTAATCAAGTGCTTAGAGATGTATTTTTCCTCAAAACTCTGTTTTTAGGAAAAATAGAGTATTTTAGGTTTTATTGTATAAATTCATGTAATTTTATTTCCTTCATATGTAAATCACTTCACCTGCAACCCTGGTCACTTTCCCTAGCCTTAGTAGCTCCAATCCCTTTCAAAGAAAACAAAACACAAGTCATTCAGTTCATCACAAGCTCAAATAAAGTGGAAAAGCTCAAAAACAAAGTTTAAAGGTCAAGTCATGTTTTAAACATTGTAAAAGCAGGTTCTTATGCATCAAAAATTTAAAAGCTCCTTGTATATAAATGATTTCTTCAATTCGAAAAGCCCACTTGCATTCAAAGAACCAAAAGTGAGCAAAGTAAGGCCGTGTTTGAGTCGAGGGAGAACATTGGTGAGAAAACTGCCCGAAGTCAAAGTCGCGACACACTGGGCAAGTGGTGTTGTGCACTCAGTAGGCGCGACACATAGAGCCGTGATTCTCAGTGTAAAATTGAACGTGCGCGACACATAAAAAGAGTGCGGCGCATTGAGTTTGAGGTGCGGCGCATAGAGCTGCCAAACCTAGTTTCCTCAAAAACTTCCTCAAGTCACCTAAATTTGCCAAAACCTCTAGTGAACAAGTAAGTTAAGCTCTCCTCTTGGCTGGTGAAAGAGTTTGTTATGAAGTTTATGGTGGTTGTGTAAACAAAAATCAAAGCCTCCCTGTTTTGCATATCTCAAAGAAAATAGTGCTTAAGGTTTCAAACTATCATTTTGCTAGCAAAATCTATTTTTCCACTTCTTCATTTGTCCACTCCCTTACTCATTTGCCCAGTTTATTTCCCATTCACTAACTCCCATATTCCCAAAAATTATCTACCCCTATCCACAATTCCCACTTCCCAAATCCTAATATAAATTCCCAAACCCTAACTGTTATCCCTAAACTCCTATATCACTCCCTAAACCCCTGTTTCCCTAACTAAACCCTATCCTAATAGTCCCAAAATCCTCATTGTTTCCTCCCTGCACAATCCCACACATAATTTTCCCTTGGTGGGAGAAAATCAAGAAACACCACAAATTTCCTATTCCTCATCAAGACAGCTCACTCACTAGCAGAGATGGCGGCTAATCCCTCATATGACCATGAAGAGGAGACACACAATGACTCACCTACAGAGGTACATGCACCTAGGAGGCCTCATAGAGGTGGAAAACATATTCGGGAAGAACCTACCACTCTTACTGAGTTACAGGCCTGCCCTCTTGCCATCACTTGTTTCCAACACTAGTCCTACTATGAATTTTGTGAGATGGTTGTTAGAATCCAGTTTCATCATGAGTTGGCTCATTTGTTTGTGCTTCATTTACATGATGGTCAAGCCACTCTAGCTGGTGTAACCTTCACTTCAACACCAGAATCTATTTCACTAGCAACTGATATTCCTAACATTGGAGAGCAATGGAACAAGAGGTAGCAAATTGACAGGCATCATTATGAACCTGTTGTGCTATACAACAACCCCCCATTTCATAAAATCTTACTTTAGAAAATTATAATTTGAAATGGGTCCCTTTTAGATTAAATTGGTAGTAATCCATCCCTCTTCAGAAGGTTAGGAAATAAACAAAATATTTTAAAAACATTTTGAAATAATCGGCCTTAAAATAAAACAAATAATTCTTTATTATTGCGATAAAGCGATCGCAAAATCGCATATCGCAACAACAAAGGATGCATAACCATGACCCATTATTTTCCCCGATGCGATAAAAGCAAGTAACCAACAGATATCGGGAAAACAAATAAAAAAAGGCCCCTCCCCTTTGCTCCGATGCGATATTGCAATCAACGATCGGGGAATGTGACGTGAACATAACAAACTCTCCTCATTCAAACTCCCGATGCGAGTGAAGTGATATCGCTATCGGCGATCGTGGATTCCATAAAACTTAAATAAAATTGCCCAAGGCTTCCTCCGATTTCCGATTGCGATGAACCCAAAACACGACTTTCGAAAAGGATCGATATGATTTCTCTATATTATATATTAATTATCATTGAAAGCCTTTTCTCTTCCCGATAGATATTCGCTCGCGTCCAACCGCCAAAAAATCAAATCCATGCTTAAACTATTATTCGACAAATAAAGGATGTAATGAGCATTTAAATGATTGACAAGTTTTAATGGCCAATTAATGAGGAGTTATGCCTAAATCCTTTCAGAGATTGTATCCACGGGAGCCTTATGATAAATCTTCCATTATTCATTGGTTGACACAATTTCCCCATACTTAGTTTTCGTCATCTATTCTCTGCATTACGTTCATTTTTCTCTTGCGCAGAGTTTTTCCGTAGTAACGATTCTAGACCAAATGGGAAAGAAATCTAAGAATTTTGGAATGACTTCGGCTTCTATGGTAACAGGACAACATGCCATCGATCCGGGACCAAGCAAGAAGGGATTAATCTTAGATACCACATGTCTCGGCCTTGGCAGCACTACTTGGAAAAATATTTACAACTTAGTTGAAGCCGAGGAACCTCAGCAAACATCGATACAAGCTACAACAGGTTCAAGCCGGAAATCTGATGCTACTTTAAAAGATTTGGCTGATTCCTACCTACATAGGATAGCAGCTCAAGAGAAAATTCTTCCGTATATGGATGTGATGAGATGGGCAATTGAGGAAATTCTAATTACAGACAGAACATTCTTCACTGTTGATGGGAGAGTATTCGGTTAATTTCAGCCCAATGATTTCAGGCAAATGTACCATTTGCCTAAACCAGAGAAGAAGTACAATAAAGCATTTCTGGAGAAGTTTCGAGATGAGAATGAAACCGAGTCAGCGCCTATACGAGAATGGAGACCGAACCCGGCAAAACACAAAGATGAGTCTTCAAGTAAGTACTCCGTCGACTCCTTATGCTCTCCTTATTGTTATGCTAGAGTCATGATGTGTCGATTGTGGGGATTACATGATTCTTCAAAATTTTCCATAGAAATGGTACCTTTGATGAAAGTGGCATGTAATAGTGAAATCATCGATTGGGGGCCTATATTATCGGATAAGTTGGCTACAACTATTCTTGAATTCAGAAACAAATCCTGTGTTACTGATAGGTTCATCCCTCCATTTTATTTTAGTGCCTATATTTTGGATACCCTCTGTTTTAATTCCGATTTTCCTGTGTTAGGGTGGAGATGGACTCGACAGTACCCTATGCCTATTCATATCTACTGCCAGAAACTATGGAAATCTCATTACAAACACCATTTATACCAAGTCTGCAATGGATTCATGCTACCTATTTACTATGCAATTTTTGATAAACCTGCCCCTAAGATCTCCTCTCAGGCTGAGATTGACTTGACAGCCTTAGGAACCTGGTTTGGAGAAGAAAAATTCACTTATGTAAGAGTTTTTGGCAGTCAGGCCAGACCTCATGTCCTCCCCTTGTACATACCAGACAAGCTATTAGCTTGCGAAATAGCATATCAGCTTACAACTGCATCAGCCACAAAAACTCTCAGAAATTAAAAGAAGCAAGTTTGGCCTCCTTTTCCTCTAAGGTGTGGCGTATATACTCTGCATGATTATAAACATGCAGAGAAAGAGGCAGAAAAAATTAACATCCTAAGTCTCGCCACTCTGCCTA
>APFE031759924.1:390471-416164 GCA_000404065.3 Pinus taeda | reverse complement strand
CTGGATATAAGAAGAAATTCAATTCTTTTGCTACCTTACAATGAATAAAATTGTGAGTACTTCCTGAATCAATCAACACTATTACCTTTTTCTTCTTAATTTTTCCTCGTATCTTGATGGTTTGAGGAGTGGTAATTCCTGCCAATGCATTACAAGATATGGTCGGATTCATTTTTTCTTCATCTAGGCTTTATTCCTGGAGTATATCCTCTTATTTTGATCTTTCTTGCTCCTTTCTTCTTCCTCTTCATAATCTATGTAAAATTATTTATTCTTAGCACACTTACGACCTTTACTGTAACAAAACCCTTTTTCTCTTTTTTCTTCCAATTGTTGTGGTGTCAACCTTATAGGTTTTGGAAGACTAGCAGAAACAACACTTCCATCTTTACAGATGTGAGTGGTGTGCTTCATGGTTGCCATAATTTTGCTTTCCATTTTTCTTGCTGACTTGAATGCCTTCTCTAATGAATCAGGTTCCCAAAGGCGAACATCATGTTGGATATTATCCTTTAAAGACCCTATGAACACATCAATCCTATGCTCCTCAGGAATATCTTTTACCCTTATGTTCAATTTTTGGAACTCCTCAATGTGCTCCATTATTGAACCCTTTTGTTTGAGACTTATCAATTGGCTAAAAAAAGTGTTGCTTTTTGTATCCTCATAATGTGCTATCAATTCTTTCCTGTAAAAATTGCCAAGTGATAAAATTGTTTACGAGAGCAAGCCCATTGATACCATACAAACTGATTTGGTTCCAAATATAAAGTTGCCACACGTACCTTTTGTGTGTTTTCCACATTATTGAGATCGAAAAATTGCTCCATCTGTAATATCCATGTTGCAGGATCCTTGCCATCAAAATTCCTCATATCAATTTTTGGAATATGGTGGGTCTCGATCCAGCATTAGAGTCTATGTAATCATGATTAACATTTCTTTTGTTCTCATCATGAGTTTCCTTTACTACCCTTTCACCCATAGTGATCCTTTCTTGTAGCAACTTATTCATATTTATCTTCAATTCTTCCATGTCTGTCTTCAAATCTATCTTCAAATCATCCATCTTAGCTTCCACGTCATTCATCTTAGCTTCTACACCTTTCTTTAAACAATCCATCTTAGATTTTGTTCCTTTTTGTTCAAGTGACACTTGTTGCACTTGGTCTCGTAATTTTGATATATCATGTTGCATTTCTTCCTCTTCTTCATGAGTCATGCTAGAGCTTTCAGGTCGCATACTAGGTGTTTCCATTTTCTTTCTTCGGGGCATCAATCACTGATAATAATGCTTCACTATGCCTTTTGAATTCCTTCAAAATAAATTTTCAAACCAAGTTTGAGCAAACATTTAAAAAATATACACACTTTTTTTCACTTTGTAGGAGCTCGATATTGCTTCCGATGTATCTCTGTAATTTTGGATCATCTAGCTCTAAAATTGCGACCTGCGGTAGACCTTTGTGTCCTCTTTCCGATGCCACCAGTCTGACCCCAATTGGATTCTCCAATAAAGAGTTATGCCAAATCTCCCATAGTGACCTGATTATAGCCTAATTCAGTAGAACAAACTTGTACGGCGTTCCATGAGTCACTGTTTTGACCTCTGGCTCTGAAAAATATATAGAAGAAACTATAGTCCGTCCTCTTTCTGCACCTTTTTACGAAATTTCAATCCAATGCTCAAAGAAAAAGTTATGACGATTTTCCCCAGGTCACTTGTTTGGAATGTAATTCGGGAGTCTGCAAAAATACCAACTTCCTCAGATCATATCTCCGTAATTATAGCGAAACATGCTCTGAAATTCGGACCCGAGATTTAGCACGATGTCTTCTCAAATGGGTTTTTTTTTCAACTTCTGAAACGCCGCCGAAAAAAAGTTATAGCGAAAATGCCACGATGACCTGTTTGGAGCAGTGAAACCCTAGAATCCCAAGCTCTGATACCAAATGTTATGAAACCAGCTCACGAAAAGATAGAAAAGATAGATCAACACCTTAGAATTCAGCCTCTTCGAGGGTGCAACCTCCTTTACATTACATAAATGAACAATTCTTGGATGATTGAAATGAAAAGACCTCCTTTCTATATATAGGAGTCTAAGGGGTCATAACATAATTAGAGCCTACATAACAATAATAATGCAAGGGCACAATAATAACAATGGTGGGCTTCTATGGGGCATAATAGTAACAATATGGGCACAACAATATTAATAAGGGGTACAACTACAATAGTAATGGGGTAATCACTAGTATTATGGGGACCCAACAAGGTCCATCATTCTACTAATGATGACTGTTCTAAGATACAACCCTGAATTCTTATGAGAGTCTTCAAACATTTACTAAGAGTGTTGTAGCATATCCTTTTAGTAGATCATCAATCTAGTAGCCCTCCACATAACACAGCTGCAACATTCCTCTAATTGCTTGTTGCTCCTACAATTTTGGTTAGGGCATAATATGCAGCCCTTGACCTTCCACGCTATCAGCCTTCTAGGGTTGCGGTCCACCTAGGAGAGTCTCCCCTTTATCCATGCTGCCTCCTGCAAGTAATGTACACCTCAATGCTGCCTTAGAACAACCTTCGTTTCTTGTTATGTCTTGCAGCCTAGCAAAGCAGCTAGTTGTAGCTGCAGTATCCTCCAACAGGCTTAAACAAATCCTTAACCCATGCCTAGACATAACCTCTATTACTACGCTATCACCTACAACAACTCATGCTTCTTTCATGCTATCAATAGGGTTATTCTAGTTGCGTTAGGGCTCCTCTTGCTGTAGCTTAGGGTCTCTTCTTGGATGCGTATTAGGGCTCCTCAATTTCTGCAGATTTGGCCTCTCTTCACTGTGTCTTTAGGCCTCTCTTGACTGCGCCTTAGTCCTCTCTATAGACTGCGTATTAGGCCTCCTTGCTACGAATTAGGCCTCTCTTAACTACAGTTTAGGGCCTTCTTTAGACAACGGATTAGGGCTTCTCTAGACAACAGATTAGGGCTCCCTTTTGGTTGCGTATTGGAGCTCCTCTTAGCAGCGGATCATGCCTCCATTGACTGTAGATTTAGGCCTCCTTTGACTGCGGCCAGACCTCTTCCTTAACTACTGCTAGAGCTCTCCTACAACTGCAACTAAGTCTCCTCTTCACCTATGGCTAGGGCTTTCATCATCACTGCGGCTATGGATTTCTTGTGACTATGGCTATGCTCCTTTTAGATTTGTGGCTAGGGCTAGATCTCATCTCTAGGACAACAACTAGATCTCCCTTCTAGAACTGTGGCTATATCTCCCACTTGACCTCTCTTGCCACCAAACCCAACCGAGTGGAGAGAGATCATGAGAGGTGTGTAGCAAATGACTTGAGGCCTCCTCTATTTAAATGCAATGTTGAGGTTGAGTTGGGGGTTATTTGGTTGTTGGCCGACCTTGATAAATTGTCAAATAATATAAATAAATTCATATCTCCATAAATACCTGTCAAAATCGGATGACCTTTAGATCAATCCTACACCTCTCAAAGAGAGGAATCCAAGAAAAATATCAGCCGCCATAAATAAGATGACCCACATAGAGTTTGGCCCTAGTTTCCTATTTTAACACTCCCTCTCAACTAGGGAGAACTCCATCCGCTAGTCTGTACTATCTTTGTGATCAATGCAGTGCCCTGCATTGCTCTGCTGAACTATGAAGAAGAAGAAGAAGTGATAGAGAATGTATCATACCATTATCTACTGACCTGAAGTCAGTCCCATATATAAAGAGAGTGTCTTATACCACTCTTACTAATCCGATATCAATTCCAAATAAAGAGTGTCTCATACCACTTTTACTGACACGAAGTTAGTTCCATTGGTCCCAGATCAATATAGGTCATCCTAGCATAGGGAGTACGTTAGTACACGATGCATCCATCGACAGTACTATGGTCCCTATCCTCATTTCCCTACTCATTGGCTAGATGAGAGGTACTTCTCATTAGTCCTAAACTGCATGGGTGGGATGTCTCAGCAAGAGAAGGATGAACCACTCATCTTGCCTACATGTTGCCATGGGGACCCATAAGGGAAGGCTGTTCCACTCACCCTGTACACAAAAAATCACTAGGGGAATGCTAAACCACTCACCCTATGATTGTGTCTCAGTAGGAGAAGGATGAACCAGTCATCCTGCCTACATAACAAACCATTGGGGGAAGGCTAGACCACTCACCCTATGATTGTGTCTCAGTAGGAGAAGGATGAACCACTCATCTTGCCTACATAGCAAACTGCTAGGGGAAGGCTAAACCACCTACCCTATGGTTGCTCATTGCTCCAAGAAGTACCCCATGGCCCTCAAAGCTCCTCGAGCTCAATATCCATATCATACAGGACCCTTAAGAGAGAGCCTCTCTTCACGACTCCTAGTTGTTCTCGGAAAGTGAAGAATTTGACCTTTTCTAGGGGCTTTGTCAGAATATTGGCGACCTGCACATCAGTCCCTATGTGATGGAGCCTTATTGCTCCTTGTTGAACCATATCCCAGATAAAGTGGTACCTGATGTCTATGTGCTTGGAGCGATCATGAAATACGAGATTCTCTGATAAATGGATCCCACTCTGGTTGTCGCAAAGGATCATGGTGGTATCCAACACATGTCCAAACAACTCACTGAAGAGCTTCCTGAACTAGACAACTTCACAAGAGGCTATACTCCCGACTATGTATTTAGCCTTAGTGGTGCTCAAAGCAACCGACTTCTGCTTCCTGCTCATCCAGGATATCGAAGCAGAATGCAAAGAGAAACAACACTCAGAAGTGCTCTTGTGATCCACAACACTGCCTACCCAATCTGCATCAGAATAACCATGTAGCCTCACATTTCTGGCAGTGTATCTCAGTCCATGAGTGATTGTGCCTCAAGGATATCTCAGAAGATTCTTGGCACCAATCCAATGTGTGTGACGAGGCTCAACCATATATTGGCTCAACATGCTAATTGCAAAACATATATCGGGACGAGAGTTCGCCAAGGACATCAAATGCTACTATGAGTTGACGAAACTTAGAGGCATTTCCCAATTCAGGTCTGGCAGCACTACCACATAACTTCTTGAAGTTAAGCTCCATTGGGGTAGTCACAGGCTTGCAATGCACCATTCCAAATTTGGAATCCAACTCCCTCTTATGTTTGTAAATGAGAGGGTTTGTCCCTGTCAGAAAGAGGTCGTGCATATAAAGCACCAGTATGAGAGGTCTATCATCTTTAGTTTTAAAGTAAAGGTTTGGATCGACTTCACTCCTAGTGAATCCCAACTTCATCAGATAGCTATCGATCCTCTCATACCAAGCCCGAGGTGCTTGCTTCAAACCATAGAGAGATTTCTTCAACCTGAATATATGAGATTCTTGATCATGAACCTCATGCCACTTGGGTTGTTCCACTTCTGTGGTCTTCTTATTACTTGAGGGGAATGGTTCCCTTGTAAGTTTTCGGTCGGTACATCTTGGACATATACCTTCATGCTCTTTTTTGAATTTAGGCATCCCTGTCGCCATCTATCTCACATTGGGAAGAGCCTTGTAATGAAGATGGGCAAACATCCGGTGCCATAGTTCAGATTGTAGATATGGGTCACAAGACATGGCCCCCAATAGACTTCCTGCAACTTGATACAAAGTGCCAACCCTGAACCCAAGAGTAAAAGCATCTTTAAAGTTTCTTTTCCAAACACGTACCTTTCCATCAATGAATGCCACCTTGTAACCTTTGTCTTCCATTGCTAAAATGGACACCAGGTTCTTCTTGAGATCAGGTACATAAAGAACTTCTTGTAAATGAATCAAGTTACCTTGATCCAATTGAAGAGTAACATTCCCTACACCCTTTACAGGATAGGTGGCATCGTCTCCAAGAATAATCTTCAAGTTTGTTTCCTTCTCTATCAGATTAGAGAGCGTTTCCTTGTATCTGGTGAAGTGCCTTGAAGCACCACTATCAATGAGTGGTCCAAAATGGATTTTGGATAGATTCCTAAGTCAAGGTGTTCCTCATAGAGGAAAAATAAAATTCCAAGAAAGTTTCTGGAACTAGCCCGACTGCAGAGATCGTCTCATTCTAAATCTGCTGCAACTTTAATGGGAAAAAATGGACTTAGGATGCATAAGTTATCGCTCAAAGAAGATGCCCTTTGTTCCTTAGAAAAAGAGGCAAAATCCTTAAAAATGGCCTAAAAGGCTTTATGAAGAAAATTGCATCGGAGGAGGTCAAAGGCGGGTTTGAGTAGAAAAGGGGAAGTACCCCCGATTGTCGATCCCCGACATATTGGGTTGGAGGCGGGCACCTGGAGATAACATAAAGTGAGTCCCGCGCTGATGTAATATCGTGATCGCCAATATCGGCGGGTCGCAATTGGTGACGACATAAAGACCGGGCCGAGCAATATGCCGATCACTGACATCGACGAATCACAATCGACAATGCCATGAGGCAAAGGCGAGACCCCAGGCTGAGTGATATCGTGATCATCGATACCGATATCGACGGATCGCGTCGGCATAGGCCATGCCATATGGACAAACCCTGGGGCTCATGCGATATGCGATATACTGATCACCGATGATCGGATAGGTGAATCAGTATCAGCGATGGTCGGACCTGATGGCAATATGAACCAGATTTAAGATATTTTGAGTTCCGTCAACGACAATTTTCTATGTATGTTCGCGTATTTCGTTTAATGAACGAAATATGAAGGGAAGCACCGATGTGATGAAACCGGACCCGATAGGAGTTATAAAGCAGATTTAAGGGATTTTCAAGTCCGATAAAAGGCGTTTATGCAGATTTTTCAGCGTTTCCGGTGTATTTCTTTGTGTAAACAGAGAAATGATATCTTTGGGATTTCGATGCGCCAGTGGCCTTTTCTGTTGCAAAACAGGTGGCCACCATACCTTGGGATGTTAGCAATGATTGTTAAACGATCCAGAAAGAAGATGAAGGGACAACGATTGGGACCCAGAGAGCTCGAGAGTTGAAACGAACAGACAAGCGTTGATAGGCTTAAAAGCCGTTCCATGACAGAGACAGAGGGGTTGTTGAGTCTGAGAGCACGATTGAGAGGCATAAGCAAGCAGCGCAGTGAGTTGAAGGGGTGAGAAAACTTGAGAGTGCGATTGACAGGCAACAAAGCTGCAAAATGGTCACTGGAAGGTTGCCGAGCATCGCTTGGAGGTCAAGCGGATCACCGAGGCACGCAGAGGCCGAGAGAGAGAGAGAGAGAGCTCAAGATAGCCAGAGCCGAAGAGCCAAAGAGCTTGTAAAAAGATTGTTGCCATAATCCTGGAGAGCTTAGTCAAGTTGACTAAAGCTCAAGGAGATGTAGCCGAAGAGTTTTGGGTGAACTCCATATTAAATTGCTGTTCTATGTGTTTTGTTTTATTGCTGCTTTATTTACTGTTATATGTATTTATATATCAATCTGAGCACATTAAATTACAACATATAATTAATTTAAAACAAATACCAACATACACCTTAATATCAAGCACTTATTAATTTCGCATTGGTTAATCAATAAGACTTGGGAATATTTAAAGCTTTGGGTGTGGGAGAGGTTCTTGTAAGTTAGAAAAGAAGCCTAAGTGCCCCATTTTCAGATCAATGAGCCAATTCCCGAAGACTCTGGATGAGAGGTAGTGGAGAGGGCCGATATAAGATAATACTTCTTTTGCTTATCAGAAACAACATTTGATTCTTCATAGCTGTAGTTCCTTGCTTTCTTAGAGGGTCGACCATTTCCTTGATGTCCTGCATTCCTTTTTCCTTTGCCATTGAACTTGTCATTCCTTTGATCATTGTTGTTGAAGTTGCCCCTGGAATGATTGTGATCATTAGCATGTGATGTGTCCCTTCTATTTGGACACTCCCTTGCATAGTGCCCAAACTTGTTGCAAGCAAAGCCCATACCTTTCCTTCCTCCCTTAGATCCAGGCTTTTCATGGAAATGACCTTTAGACCCTGCATTTTTTCTCCTTTTGGCATGAGCGGAGAAAGCAATGGGGTTGCCTCTATTAGAAGGCATTTCTTTCTCCCCCATTTTTGTTTCTTCCTGAATGCATCTTGACATCAACTCTTCAAATCCGGGAATTCGATCACTATTGAGAATACTAGTTCTAAATATATACCACTCGGATGGAAGCCCTCCAAGAGTAGTGATAGTGAGTTCCCTGTCAAATATGATTTCTCCAATTGATAGAAGATCATTCTTGATCTCAGTGATCCTTAAGAAGTAGGATTGAATATCCTCGTCCTTGCCCTTCTTAATATCCTTCAACGTATTTTTGAGGAACAAATTTGATTTGCATCACTAACCTTGAACACACTTACCAATTTGCAGTAGATCTCCTTGGAGGTGTTCAAATCAAAGATGTAGGCCACCAGACGCTTGTCAATGGAATCTCTGATAATCTTCTTCACTTTGACTTCACCCTTGGTGTACTTTTTTCTTTGTAGCAACCAATGCATTTGATGGAGGCTCAAGGGTTTTACCCTTCACATAATCCATCACTTCTTGTTCTTCCAATGTGAGATCAAGAGACATCTTCCATCCGTGATAATCAGAATTTTCATGGAGCTTTTCTTCAGCTGGGAAGTGGGATGAGGAACCCATTGAGCCTTTTGTCCTTTCTAACTGTTTTCAGTGATTTCTCTTTCACTCTTGCTTGGGCTTTGTCTTAACCTCACTCTGATACCATGTTAATTTTAGGTATGTTCTATGCTTAAGAGCAATTTACTTCAATTTTTCTTATAGGTCCAATATCAATTTCCAGATTAGCAATCACATTAGCATGATAGTAAAATGCAGATAGAACATAAACATAAACATTAGAAGACCAGCCAAGGCAAGAGGACATAAGATGTGGCACCAGCGAGGGACAAACCCTAATGTGGGGAAACCCTTGATCAAATCTTCTTATATTCTTCAATAGTTCAACAGAGAGAGAAAGATAGTACAAATATACAAATCAGATATTTTAAGACAATAATAGTAAGTCCATCATTATGCTAATGATGACTGTTCTAAGATGCAGTCCTGAATTCTTATGACAATCTTCAAACATTTACTAAGAGTGATGTAGAATATCCCTTTAGTAGATCACCAATCTAGTAGCCCTCCACATATAACTGCTGCAACATTCCTCTGATTTCTTGCTGCTCTTGCAATTCTGGTTAGGGCATAATATGCAACCCTTAACCTTCCACGCTGTCAGCAAACTAAGCCCTTCTAGGGCTGCGGTCCACCTAGGAGAGTCTTCCCTTTATCCATGCTGCCTCCTGCAAGAAATGTACACCTCAATGTTGCCTTGGATCAACCTTCGCTGCTTGCTATGGCTTGCAGCCTAGAAAAGCAGCTAGCTGTAGCTGTGGTCTCCTCCAACAGGTCCAAACAAGTCCTTAACCCATGCCTAGACATAGCCTCTATTACTACGCTGTCACCTACAACAACTCATGCTTCTTTCACACTGTCAACATGTTTATTCTAGCTGTGTTAGGGCTCCTCTTGTTGCAACTTAGGGTTGCTTCTTCGGTGCGCATTGGGGCTTCTCAATTGCTGCGGATTTGGCATCTCTTGACTGTGTCTTTAGGCCTCACTTGACTGCGTCTTAGGCCTCTCTCTAGACTCCATATTAGGCCTTGTTGCTACGAATTAGGCCTCTCTTAACTGCAGTTTAGGGCCTCCTTTAGACAACTGACTAGGGCTTCTTTAGACAACAGATTAGGGCTCCCTTTTGGCTGCATATTGGAGCTCCTCTTAGCTGCAGATCAAGACTCCTTTGACTGTAGATTTAGGCCTCCTTTCACTGCGGCTAGACTTCTTCCTTAACTGCTGCTAGAGCTCTCCTACAACTGTGGCTATGTCTCTTCTCCGCCTGTGGCTAGGGCTTTCATCATGACAACGACTAGGGCTTGCTTGTGACTGTGGCTATGGCTCCTTTTAGATCTGCGGCTAGGGCTAGATCTCCTCTCTAGGACAATAGCTAGATCTCTTTTCTAGAACTGCGGCTAGATCTCCCACTTGACCTCTCTTGCCACCAAACCCAAATGAGTAGAGAGAGATGATGGGAGATGTGTGTAACAAATGACTTGAGGCCTGCTCTATTTAAATGCAATGTTGAGGTTGAGCTGGGGGTTATTTCGCTGCTGGCCAACCTTGACAAATTGCCAAATAATATAAATAAATTCATATCTCCATAAATACATGTCGGAATCGGATGATCTTTAGATCAATTCTATACCTCTCGAAGAGAGGAATCCAAGAAAAATATCAATTGCCATAAATAAGATGACCCACATGGATTTTGGCCCTAGTTGCCAAATTTAACAAATCAACACCAAAGTCTACATGTAGTTCCGAGTCCTACTCGGTAAGGTTTTCAAAAAACTCATGTGCAGTTCTAACTCTTTCTTGATCAGGCTATCATACGTCTTGTCGCTTCACTGCCTAGCAACAATGCACCCATTACTAAGGTGCCTAAGGAAAGGTAGGAAAAAAGTGTGAATTCGGTTTCAAACTTCTCGACAAACTCTTCTTGAGCTTCTGCCAATGCGACTATGTTTGAATGCATACCCTTTCCACCCTTCTTCCTTTTTGGATTTTGTGAAGCATAATGTCCTGCTTTATGACATGCAAAACACTTGACCTTAGTTAAGTCCTTCTTTGGTTGTGAGGTTGAATCTTCACTTCTGCTGCTCGAACCTTTGCTCCTCATTGCTTGATTGGCAAGAGAAAGATTCTCATCATCCCCACTCATCTGTTGTCCTCCAGAGAATAATTTTTCCTAGACTTCCTTCTAAGTGAAGTCATCGCATGGTTTGCCTCAATCAAGTATTTCTCTCGTGCTAGAACACCTATCACAAAGTAATCCCATGATTTTGTGAACCCACTCAAGGTTATCGTTACTAGCTCCTCATCTAACATAGCTACTCAAAAAACTCCATGCTCATCTTGATCTTGCTGAATCCTAGTGAGGTATGATGCTAGTGTATTTGATTCAATCATTTGGTTGTTTCTTAGCTTTTCCCTCAACACGATTTTTCGATTCCCATTATCACTCTGATATAGACTTAAAAGAGTGGTCCACATCTCAATGGCATTATTCTCTCTTGATATGTGAGGGATCACATGATTGTTCATGGCATCCATGGTGATACATCTAACTTTCACATCTTTCAAATTATGGGTGCCCAGAGTTGTAACATCTGTAAGAGGTGTAACTTGTTTTTTTACAAATTCCCATAGGCCGTTCTCCGTGAGAACTAGCGCTATTCTCTCCCTCCATGGATTTAAATTATAGGAGCACTCCAACCTGTCCTTGTACCTCAAATTAATTGTTGCTATTTTGAAATTAAAAAATCAACTAAAAGAGTTTTGGTTGTCACACCTTGATTTGTATGGTCTCTCTCCCCCTTTATGGGCCGACCTTTGGTAATCAATCTAGGCCCTGATCACACTTCTGGCTTGTTGCCCAGATCCGTCACTTGCACACCCGTAAGCTATCTTAAGTTTGGCTTGGTTGTTTCGTGGCTTGACAGGGACTAACTGAGTTGACTTTGCCTGCGGTTATGATTGCAACCCATGCCCTGGAAATCACTTATTTGTGGTTTATCTCCTTTGATCTGTCAACCACTTTGTTGCTGTAGTGTCCTTTGACTGTTGTCTTTTGCAATGTCATGTGCTATTTGAATCACATCCTTGACCTTTAACTTGCCATTGTTGTCTGCTGACAAGGCTATTGGGTTGCCCCTATTGGCCCCTTTACCCGTGACTGTTTGGTTGTCTCTTCGTGTGTTTGTCCCATCTCTATCCTTCAGCTTGTTGTAAAATGTAACTATGTTCGGTCTTCAATGATGTACTTGAGTCATTATGCAATGTACTTGTCAAAAGAATAAATAAAAGAATTTAATTATTATTATTGTGACTTATTAAAGCATGGGTTTCATGCTCGGGTCACCTTGTTTTAGGCCAAAGTCCCCATTGAGGACTTCTAGGATTTATTTAGAGTCTATAGAATTATTGTACATTTAAAGAGATTCTTCTTGGGCTTTTAAATCATGTAAAAAGGTTTAGTATTGAATAAATATGTATTATGTAACCACCACACCATGTTGGCCTAAGACCCTATTCGACCCCACAAGAAGCCTATAAAAGGAAGGACATCAAATTCATTTGGAGCATCAGTTCTCATCAAGTTCAAATTCTCTTTACTGGGTAGATGTACGAAAATCTCTTGTAGCTGGGAAAGTCTGTTGTTGGGAAGCCGAAGTGAATGCGAGTTTGGGCGAGTCTAAGGAGACAAGGAAAATTGAAATTTTGGTGGTGGTCTCTCTTTGTTTCGTGCTCTGGATTGGGAGATCGGAGTCTTCCAAGTTGGACTGTTGTTGGAAGCTATCAGTTGCTGCATAGTCGAAGTTGCCGGGAAGAGGTCAAACTTTTGGAGGCTGACTTGGCATGGAGTGAAGGTCTTGTCTTGGTCTAGGGTGAAGAGTCTCAAATAATACTATTGAAAGGAAGAATTATCTTGATTGAGTTTTCCCCTCGAGGGGTATTTTGCCTTGGCATGTGCCTACATTTGGTGTCTATTGTTTATGTGTTGATGCTTTTGGTAATTGCTTGATGAACTAAAGAAAGAAGATATAAAGAATCGTATTAGAAATAAACATCACAAGTAATTATCAAGATCAAGAAAATCTTTTCTGCCCTTCTGATTTTCCAACATGGTATCAGAGCTTTAGTGAAGAAAGAAGAAAAAGACAAATCTATTCATAGGCACTATTTCAAGGAAGGAGTCTATTATATTCAAGAAAGATGTATAACTCAATCAAGGGTGTAAACAAACTTGAAGGAGCATCCAACTTTAGATCTTGGAAGAAGAGGATTGACCTAATCCTCAAGAAGAACAAGGGGCTGGACTTGGTGAAAGGAAATGTAAAGAAAGCCACATAAGATGCCAGTGATGCTGACAAAGCAAAATTCAAGGATTTAGAATTGGTGGCTATGACTCTAATGGTAGAAGGGATAAAAGATAGTCTTGTCTTATTCATAGCTAACATCGATCATACTCAGGGGATGTATGAAGTCTTGTCTAAGTTGTTCACTATTAAGAACATTGGTCAAGTAGCAAGTTTGAAGAATGAGCTGAGGAATACGAAGATGACTGGAGAAGATATTGTGGCAACCTTCTTTGTGAAGATAGCTAGACTCAGGGATGATCTCTTGGCCATCGATGAGATTGTTTTAGACAAAGAAGTGGTGATCACTTCTCTATTAGGATTGCCACTCTCTTGGGGTGCATTTGCTGCAGGTCTCAACAGTTGGAAGGTAGCTCCCACCTTTGAAGAATTATGGACCCCATGTAGTCAAGAAGAATTAAGGATCTCAATGGTTGCCAATCCTGAAGGAGTATCAAATGTTTATGTTGCTCATCATAAAGGAAAGAAATCAAAGGGACCGAGGAAGCAATTTGACATGTCTAAGATAGAGTGCTATCAATGTCACATGAAGTGTCACTACAAAAATGATTGTCCCGAGAATCCATGGAACAAGAAGAGAGGTCGGGATCAAGCCAACTTTGTTGAAGAAGGAGACTCAAAGAAAGTCAAGCTTGAAGAACCCGACATTAGGGACTTACACTATTAAGTCCTTTGTTTGTAGTTTTATATATCTTGTTTTATATGTTTTAGAATTTATAGGTGTTTAATATATTTTGGATAAGACATTTTTGTATTATTTCTGTAAGTTTGTAGGTATCCCTCAAGCTTTGGAGGGAGCTCCCAACAACTACCTAAGATAAGTATCCTATGTCTTTTCAGTTTTGGGTTCATGTACTCATTTAGTTTTGATTATATTAAATACTAAACACCTTTCTCCTTTTGTTGTCTTGACTAGGGAAAATATATGAAAGAAGGAGGATCTCTCAAGACAAGGTTAGTCAAGAAACAAAGGTATGCTTTGAATACATTGATTGAAAGGATTATTCATCTGATGATCTATTACTAACTTCGTTATAACTCGCTGAATTGAATCTTAGTGATTCTTGTTTGGGTGATTCATCTCTTGATAAATCTATCCACCCCACTCATATTCTTGATTGACTGTATAAAACTCTAGACAAGTTCTGGAAAACCCTAACCGAAGGGTATGCTATTGTGAGTGTTTGGAACCCTAAACTGCTTAGGGATATTGTGAAATACTAGTTGAAGTCTTTATTGATGATGTCATGTTTGGGATTTTGGTATGATCGGGAAATCCTAACTTGTTAGGATGGAATGATAAGGTCTAAAATCCTAGAACCTTTTGGGTTTTTGTAATGTAGGGTTTGCTATGTTCTACATTGGAACCTAGCTCATTAGGGTTTGGTGGAATGTGTGAACAAGACCCTTACATTGTCTTAGAAATGGTTTTCTTGGTATGTGTGTGTATATCTGATCAAAACCTAGTGTAATCAAGATGATTATGTGTCTATCTCTTATTTGATTTTGATGTGAATGTAGGTTTGACTAACACATGATATGAAATATGTTTGCATGATGATGAAATCTAGGCATGTATAGATATGTCCATTTGATTGAAACACTAGCTTGGTCTAGGTCAAATGTATTAATGTTGTTGGACATATGATATGCTTATGTATGAATGATTATGAATTCCTAGATATGTGTGTTGACCTAGTTATTGATGGTCATAAGTCTTAGGACTTAATGGAAGTCCTTGTTTTAGGATTTAATGGAAGTCCTTGTAGTGAGTCTAGGATGATAGTATCTAGAAATCTAGGGTGTTATAGCTAAACCCTAGTGAAGTTAAAATTGTATAGTATGTGTGATATAACAACTTGAAATTTATTAGATGATTGTTGAAAATGAAAATATAGGGTTTTGTAGTTAAATCCTAGTAGTGACATTGTTTAGTGTGAAATGTAACAATCTGAGATCTATGTATTTAATGATTGTTGAGATTGTGGAATTCTAGGGTTTTAGAGTTGAACCATAGTTGAAGTAGAAATCTCTGATGAATATTGACTATGTGATAATTTGAGATGTGCGAAAGATTGTTGAATTTCTGAATCTTTGGTTGAGATTTATATTTGATTGGAAATCTAGGGTTTGCAACTAACCCTAGTAATGGTTGGTCATGTTAGTGACTCTTTGATGGCTGATTGAAAATCTAGGAGTTGGAACTAACCCTAGTGCAAGCTGGTCAGGTTAATGATTAAGCTGTGATTGATTTTGATTGACTCTTTTGTATGGAATCTAGGATTTGTATGAATGCCTAGTGAAAAGTCTAACATATGTATTTTTGAAAGACTCTTGGATGTTTTGTAGATCTATGTTTGTGTAGATTATTTCTAGGGTTTGCTATATGTTGAAGTAAGGCATGTCATGCCTTTGGAAGAAACAATGAAACCCTAGATGGAATGAAAAATGTTATAGTCTAGGATTTATGATAAAGTCCCTAGCAAGATTAATGAAGAGTATATGTCTCTTGTTTGTAATTAAGTTTGGGTATCTGATATATATAGATTTGAAATGCTTAGGTGATTTTGATATGGCTAACATCATGCTTCTATAGAATTGGTTGTACTTGCTATTTAAGTTGTGTAGGTGCACAATCTTCAACTTGGTGAAGATGCTCGTGGATGTGATAAGCATGATGAGGGTGATGATAACTTTGATGAAATTGCTGACAACGACGAAAGATTCATCAATGTCGAGAAGATGAAAGCCTATCTCCCGGAGGAAGTATTAATAGAAAAAATATCCCTAAGATTAAGAGGGAGTCCGGATGGAGAAGTTTTTCTTGATTGAGAGGGAGGGCATAACTTGGTTTTGAGTAAAAGAATGCAATTCAAAGGATATGTTGCTGCATGGGAAGTAGGAAAGAAAATTATATGATTGAGGAATCTTCTGTCAAATATTCAGTGGATAGTCTTATGGAAAGTTGAGAAGCAACATTAGACCCTGGAGGTTTGTGTTTGACTGTGTACATGTGAAATTATATTATTGATTAGGGTTGTGTTTGTACATGTGAATCATTCTAAGGATTTGATAATGTGATGGTTACTAATCAGTTTGATTTGGAGAGATTTGACATCCTTGATTTGCTGGATCAAGGGGTGTTGAGGCTATGCGAGTGAAGCATTGCCTGGGTAGACATATGGCTGACACTTTGTGTTGATATCTGGGTCTTGAAGTTGGAAAGGTGGTGTTGGTTTTGAATACACACCTGAATTTTTTTGGTTGATGGTTAACAAGTAAGCCTGAGGGTGCCTAAAGGGGCTGAAAGCTTGAGTCCATCTTAGTCCCACATGGATGGATTTCCTTGGTCAGGAATCTAGTCCATGGCATTGCGATGCCTAAACTGTTGAGTGACTGGAATCTAGTCCATGGCATTGCGGTGCTAAATGTTCTTCATGTTTCATATAGTTTGAGATCTTCCATTATATATGTACATTATGAATATCTCCCTAGTTAAGAGGGAGTGTTGGAAAATGTAACTATGTTCCATCTTCAATAATGTACTTGAGTCATTATGTATTATATTGTCAAAAGAATAAAGAAAAGAATTTAATTATTATTATTGTGACTTATTAAAGCATGGGTTTCATGCTTGGGTCACCTTGTTTTAGGTCAAAGTCCCCATTGGGGACTTCTAGGATTTATTCTGAGTCTATAGAATTATTGTACATTTAAAGCGACCCTTCTTAGGCTTTTGAATCATGTAAAAAGATTTAGTATTGAGTCAAATATGAATTATGTAACCTCCACACCATGTCGGTCTAAGGGAAGATCAAGTCAGCCTAAGACCCTATTCGACCCCAAAAGAAGCCTATACAAGGAAGGACATCGAATTCTTTTGGAGCATCACTTCTCATCAAGTTTGAATTCTCTTTACTAGGTAGATGTGCGAAAATCTCTTGTCGCTGGGCATAAGTGTGTAGTTCTCTTGTAGCTGGGAAAGTCTGTTGCTGGGAATCCGAAGTGAATGCGAGTTTGGGTGAGTCTAAGGAGACAAGGAAAATCAAAATTTTTGTGGTCTCCCTCCGTTTCGTGCTCTGGATTGGGAAATCGAAGTCTTCCAAGTTGAACTACTGTCGGAAGCTGTCAGTTGCTGCATAGTTGAAGTTGTTGGGAAGAGGTCAAACTTCTAGAGGCTGATTTGGTGTGGAGGGAAGGTCTTGCCTTGGTCTAGGGTGAAGAGTCTTAAAGAATACTATTGAAAGGAAGAATTATCTTGACTAGGTTTTCCCCTTGAGGGGGGTTTTGTCCTGGCATGTGCCTACATTTGGTGTCTATTGTTTTATGTGCTGTTGCTTTTGGTAATTGATTGATGAACTAAAGAAAGAAGATATAAAGAGTCATATTAATAATAAACATCACAAGTAATTATCAAGATCAAGAAAATCTTTTCTGCATTTTTTCTTTTCCAACACACTTGTTGTCGGTGACACCCAATATTGGTGGCAACCAACATTGACTTGTGGGTTCTCTTTGACTCCTTGACCCATGGATTTGTCTGTCACTATCGCGCTCGTGCCTCGACCTTACTGCATCACTACAACTTGTCCCCGATAGCCTTGTCTGCCTATTGTTAGTGGCTACGACCCTTCTATAATCTCGCTTGCACTAATGACACCGATAGAGGGCGACTAAGTCTCCTTTGTCGATCACCCTATCCCTATTATGGCTCAGTTCAATTGTCGGTCTGTTCAGTTGACCTTCTCTTTAATTCTGAAATTTCATTGGTAAGTGCCTGTATATATATATATATATATATATATATGTTTGTGTGTGTGTGTATGTCGACAACCCCTTAAATGTTCTAGTTGTTGAAGAGTGGAATCGAAGGTTGCTTCCATTATGAGACATGCAAGATTCCTGTCTTGCCTTGGAGAGGGTCATGTATTGGTATTACAAGCCCGAGAAACGATAATAAGATAGGGAAAGAGAGACAAAGAATTTCCCATTGTGAGACAGATGGGTCTTTGTCTCAGTCTTGCCCTTGAGGCAATGGTTCTATAAGCGAGGGTGCATAAAGATAGACAAAGCAAGATTACATGGAGGACGAGTTGGGCTTTAAAATAAAAGGCATATAATGTTTTACAATAGAAAAAATTGTTTTGCACAAGGATTGGGACCTTGGTGGGACCTAGGCTTGGGGCTTCATTGGCATAGTGATGTGGAACAAGGGTTGATGTCGTGTGCTGGAGGCATGCCACGTGTTAGACGCAAACGACCATATTGAAGGGCCGAATAGCTCAAATACAAGTGACACGTGCCCTCCTTGGGGAATGCCATGTGGAATTTATGTTGTTAACATGATGCATCTTGGGATGACATTAGTTTGACGACTGACACCATCTCAGTGCTCAAACCTCAATGTGTCTCGGTGTGGTAGTGTTGGGGGAAGGGCCGAGATTGATGACTAAGAGACGAGAATTGTTCTTAGCGATTGACGAAATATTTTCTTCTTGGGACCTCGAGGTAGTCATGTTGTGGTTTCAAGTGAGGATGACAGGGTTGAGGTTGATGAGAGTATCTCTGGTAAGTGACAACATCATTCATGTCTTGGTCCTTAGGGTCTTGAGACCATGAGGATTTTATGTCGTGGCCTTATCCTTGAGAGGGAAGGGCGAGATGATGTGGCAAGTTGTGGAGGACATGGCCTACCACTTTGCATTCCAATGTTGACTGGGCAAGTCACGTGGGCCACATTGCATGTGCCACATGTTAGCCATGATGGCATGGCGAGGTCTAAAAGGGATGAATTCAAGGGGCCACAACTCTTGATCCATAGCTGAGATTGCTATAAAAATTATATTGTTGGAAAAGTCTCAACGAGCTGGATGCAATTGTGGTGTTAATTTTTAGTTTTGGGGAAGCTGAAAATTGAGGAATTTTCTGACCTCATTTCCATGATAAGACTATGGAGGTCAGATTAGCTTGATATAACACCTTCCAATGCCTAAGAATGACTCAAGGGAGCGGAAAGGTGTGTTACAGGCTTGTCAAGAGCTTTCTAGCGATATAAAATTTTCCTCAATCAGACCTCTAGATTGAAGTTTATTCCCATTGGAAGTGTGGACCCCTTAGCTCTTGCCACATCAACAAGGATCTACCACATGGTGCCCACGTGGCACTGCCACCTTACCCGAGGTCCATTGTGGTGCCCAACACATCATAGCGACATTGCACCTTGTGCCATTCCTTTGGAGTTTATCCCATTCAAACCTTCGCAATGTGCCACATTTTCACGTCAAAATGACAGGGACAATCTTTATCCCGTCTAAACAAAAAAGGATAAGTGACCCAAAACGGGGCTCCTTTAATAGTCCAAGTTTTTTGGGATGATCACTCTCGATAGGTTTTAAGGCTCCGTTTCCCTTTCACCTCTTCCTCATTTGAAGGAAAAGAAAGGGGTTTATCCTATCACTATCCTACAATTAATTTACAACTACTATTTGCGTTAATCTATCTATTCTACTATGAAACCGGATTCGTCCCCCAGGCTCGTAATTTCTAGAATTGGGCGAATCAGACACGATTCGGTTGGATTCGTGTCTTTCTGATTGTGTCCAATCGAGACATGATGGTGTCCCAATCAGACACAATCGTGTCTTAATTTTGGGACACGAATCCCGGATTTGGGCATTTCGCATGGCGTTAAAATGCAAATTTTCCCGTTCTTTTTTCACATTCACTTATTTTGTTTGCTATGGGTGTTTGGGAGCAAAGAGAAAAGGGTGTGGGAGCATTTTCAAGGAGATTCTAGCAACATGTAAGTTGATTTTCTCTATATTTTTTGCATTTTTGATTACAACAGTTTGAATGTGCATTTCTTTTACAAATTTCTTTATTTTTTGTTTATTTTTTTACAACATTCATGGCTTAATCAAGGGAAACAGGGAAGGGGCAAAGGAAGAGGAATAATGTCCCCATTGGAAATGCCCCTCCTCTCCCAATTTCATCAGGGTTTGCTGCAAGTGTTCCCTCTATTGCAAGTGGCGCTGTAACAACAACTTCAAATGTTGAAGGAAGACATCCTTCTCAAGGTAACAAATATCCCTTGTGGAAATATGTCACAAGAGAGCAAGGGCCAAGCAACAAGGTGAAGGGAAGAGGCAATGTGAGTTGGAAATGCAACTATTTCAACACCACTTTCACGAGCACATATTATCCTGTGAAAGCTCATTTGTTGGCTTTACCAAGTTGTAGAAATGACTTTGTACAAAGGTGCCTTTACCAAAGGCAAATGTGGTTGCGAAATCTAAAAAAAGCCAATAAGATGACCCACTTCCATTTTTGAGGAAAACCAAAACCAAATTCTCGTTTGAGAGTTTTGGTGGGAGACAATTAGGAAAAAGAAAGACAATTTCACTTGATCTAATAGACAAGATTTTTCGGAAAGAGAAACGTGAAGAGTTTGATCGCACCATTGCCTTTTTTTCTATCAAAACTTCATATCCTTTAATGTTGCACGCTCACCTCTATTTATTGAGATGTGCCGAGCTCTAGCTCAAGGGGCTCCATCAAGGTATGTGCCTCCTGGGTCAGAGAAGCTTAGAACTACATTGTTGACGAAGGCAAAAAAAGAGGTGGAAAAAATGCTTGAGCCTATTAAAGCAAGCATGGCCAACATCTGGAGTTAACATTGTTTTTGATGGATGGACAGATCCAACATGACACACACTCATCAACTTCATGGTGTCTTCCTTGAATGGTCCAGTTTTCTTGAAATCAGTGGATGCACTTGGACAATACAAAAATGCACAATATATGAGTGAGTTGTTTATTAAAGTTTTTGAAGTTGTATAGTGTCAAGAAGAGCAAGCTTGAGTAGTTCAGAGCTGAGACAATGGTGTATGTGCACACCAACCTTTGTCTTATTTATAGTAGAGGGATGAGTGGTTGAAGAGAAAGACAAAGATGTGGGATGTCTTTTCTGATGATATGGGTCTGGACAACAGCGTTGAGTTGGCATTGGCCAACTTGGATCTCAATGATCCAGCGCTAGAACTTGTCACATTTGATGATGGTGATAGTGTAGAGGGATCATCCTCCACATCAACAGATGCAGATATGACTTTGGATATAGGGGAGGAGGATGCAACAGAAGATAGCAGTGGTGACCATGACGATAAGTACAATGATGCTGATTTTGATGATGACTCTGAGGATTGATGACTCATGAGCTACCTACTGCTTTGAGGCTTGTATATTTGTAGTTGTTTTGTATTTGCTATTTTTATTTTCCATTGGAATTGCACTACCTATTTAACACATTTTGATTTTGATGACTTAATGAAAAAACTGTAATCTTATCTTATTATCTTGTCTTTCTCCTATTGGATCATTGATGAATTGAATATGTATTATGATTTATCATTTATGTCATAATTGTATTTGTATGCATAATGTTACTTTCTTAAACTTACATCTAGATGAAAATCTATGTTTGAAATTTGAATCAATGAATTTGCATCATGAATAAGAATTTGTGTAAGAAAAATCTAATTTTTAATATATATATATAACGTATCCGAACGTGCCCTGTTCCGAGGGTCAACGTGTTTGTATCCGACACTCGAATCCCTGTGTTCGTTGTGTCCCGTGTCCCTGTGTCAGTTGACTAAGCTATTTTACAAGTTAAATATATTACAAGAGAAGCTAGAAAGTGGAGCAACTCATGATCATGATGAATGATTAATGTTCTCTTCGTGTAAATGTTGAATATTTTAAGATGTAAACTAACTAATAAATATGAATTATGAGTGCCATACTAAATCTAAATTGTGATAATTCTTGATGATATAATAAAAGATGAAAACTACGAAATTGTAAGTGTTCAACCTCTCTAAATGAAAACATCAAAATGGGCTCGTCTATAAATAATTAAGAATAAAAAATTATCCTCAAATGCAATGCTTAAGAAATCAACTAACTAATAAATTATCCTCAAATGCAATGCTTAAGAAATCAACTAACTAATTATTATCTAATCTATAATAGTTCAGCCGAAAATCGAACTAACTAATTATTATCCTCAAATGCACATTAGATTTCCGTTTTGAGAAGAGTCGATGTATATGTTCCCTGTCAGCCCCTGTGGCATATAGGGCTGGTGCATTGAGTGCCAAATTCAGCATTCCATCTTCCATGTAATTAATTTATAACTAATCAATAACGTAAACTATCAGATTGGATGCTTCATGATGTAAGCCAAAATCTTTTGGATAAATCACATAGAAATTTTAGGGTTTGTTAATTAATTTATAGGGATTGTTATTGTATAATATGTAATTAGTTTTACATTCCGTTTTTATAGTTAATAAGTTACCGAAACACAATTGTTTCGTACTTAGATTGCACATGTATAAATAAGTGATTTTATCATTAATACCATATGTATAAATAAGTAATTTTATCATTAATACCATGCTCTTTCATTGTGGAGTTTATTTGGGCTCGTACAAGGTTTTAAACTTATATAGAAGTTCATCAAGACAAGGTTGGAGAGCAAGATCAACAGATCACCAATTTATATCATAGAGGCAACCATAAATTTTTAACGGTAAAAAAGAAAAAACATTTTATTTTTTATTTATATTGTTTTTCTTTTTGACCATTAAAATTTTACTTATTTCTCTGATATAAATTGGCAATCTGTTGATCTTGCTCTCCAACCTTGTTGTGATGATGAATGTTGATGGAAGTTTGTGTTGAGATTTTCGGTTTTAATAAATTAGGCAAAAATCTCAAGTAGGTGACAACAATAGGATTTGTTGCTATATTAGCTCTATTTTGTTGGGAAAGAGTTAATGCATGCTATATTGTTGTGAGAGGATTTATGAGCCAGTTAGATTCTCTTAGCTATAAAATATATGCCCGTATAGATATTGGGATGAGTTAGAGAGTGTGAGGAAATAATTATTTGTAATCCCCTAATTAATAATAAGATTTCCGATATCTCTGTTTGGTGGACGTAGCCCAGATTGGTTGGGTGAACCACGTTAAATCATTGTGTCATTTGTGTATGTTTTTATACTATATTTTGTCTTTTAGTTTCCGCTGCGCATTGTTATGCTTCAACAATTGGTATCAGAGCGTGTTAGAGCGGGTGCGTGTGTGTGACAAGATCGTTGTAGGTGGAGTTTTCCGAGCTTTGGCGATTGGCGCGGTTTCTGATGAAACAGTCGCGCCAATAATATCCAGTGAACGGATTGCCACGGGTAATCGGGGAATAAGAGCGCCAATTGGCGCGAATCCGACTTTATTAGTCGCCCCAGGGCACCAAGATCCCAATCGACGCGAATCCGAGGGGAAAGGTCGCGCCAATTTTGGTACTCTACGCGATTTTTCTTTCGGCGCAGATTGCCTGCTGTTAAGATAGCGCCAACGCGCCAACCGAGGACTGTGTTGGTAAAACTGCAATTTTTATTTGGTTTTTCATTTATAATTTGCAGTTTGTACAACAGAACGATTTTTTGATAGAATAAAGGCAGTACAGTAGAAGGCAAAGACATTTGTTATTAGATATTAATTTGATTGATTAACAAGTTGGAATTGGAGATTGTTTTTTGGTTGATACAATATGGAGAAAACCCATAGTGCTCATTTTGAGATGGAGAAGTTTAATGGCAAAAACAACTTCGAGATCTGGAAGGTGAAGATGTACGATCTACTTGTGCAACAAGGTGTGGCAAAGGCGTTGATGGGCAAATCCAAACAACCTTACAACATAACAGATGATGAGTGGGACGAGATGGATGAAAGAGCAGTGAGTGCTATTCGGCTGTGTTTGGCGGATGATGTTTTATTTAATATCGTGTCGGAGAAAACGGTTGCTGGTTTGTGGACGAAGCTTGAGAAGTTGTACATGACAAAATCCTTAACCAATAGGATTCTCTTGAAGCGACAGTTGTACAGTTTGCAAATGAAGGAAGGTACATCGATTACTGATCATTTGAATGCTTTTAATACTCTTCTGGTGCAATTAGAAAGTATAGAAGTAAAATTTCAATCCGAAGATAAAGCTATTACTTTATTGTGCTCATTGCCCGAGTCGTGGGATCATTTTTTTACTTCTATAAGTCTTAGCTCATCAGAAACCATTGAGTTTGATGATGTAGTTGCATCTTTATTATCTGAAGAAACAAGGAGAAGGTCACATTTAGAAACCTCTACATCAGAATCAATGATGGTCAGAGGTCGTTCTAAAGAAAAACGCTCCAGTAGGCAGAGCGACTCGCGTTCAAAGTCGAAAGGGAAGAAGAGTAAGGTAAAGTGTTGGTTTTGTGGCAAATCGGGGCATTTGAAGAAGGACTGCTGGAAGCGACAACAAACTTCTAAAGAAGATTCTTCGACAGAGAGAAATGAAGCAAACACGACAGATACAGGTTCCGCATCTGGTTCAGGTATGAGTGATGAAGTGTTGTCAGTTAATTTTTCAAATCATGATCAACATTGGTTGTTAGATTCCGGTGCATCAAACCACATGTGTATTCATAAAGAATGGTTTAAGACGTATAGATCAATTAATGATGGAGTCATGTACATGGGTAATGATGTCACATGTAATATTGGGGGAATAGGGAGTATACAGCTGCAAATGTTTGATGGGACAACCAAAATGTTAATTGATATGAGACATGTACCGGATTTAAGGAAAAATCTAATTTCACTAGGAGCACTTGATACAAATGGATATAAAACTGTAATTCAAGGTGAAGTAATGAAAATTTACAAAGGTATTTTACTAGTTATGAAAGCTAAGAAGGTAGGAAATCTGTTTCAGTTAGAAGGAAGAACATGATCAGAACATGTGTCTACGGTGTCTGAACATGACAGTAGTTCCATTCGCTTATGGCATCAAAGGTTGGGCCATATGAGTAAAAGAGGATTAAAAATTTTGGCTGATCGTAAATTACTTCCTAATCTAAAGTCTGGAAAGTTAGATTTCTGTAAGCATTGTCTGTTTGAAAACAAAGTAAGCAAAAGTTTAAAACATGCAAACATACTAGTAAAGAAATACTTGATTATATCCATTCAGATGTCTGAGGTCCAGCCCCTACAACCTCATATGGTGGCTCGTCATATTTTGTATCGTTTATTGATGATTTTTCTAGGAAAGTGTGGGTCTACATGTTGAAAAAGAAGTCTGATGTTTTTACAGTTTTTAAGCAGTTTAAAGCATTGGTAGAAAACAACACTGGTAGAGCTATAAAATGTTTAAGAACTGACAATGGTGGTGAGTTTACTTCCAAGGAGTTTGACAACTATTGCAAGGATGCAGGGATTGAGAGACATAAGACCACGATGTATACTCCTCAGCAGAATGGAGTCACTGAACACATGAATAGGACTCTTTTAGAGAGAGCAAGGAGTATGCTGAGTAACGCTGGTTTGCAGAAGGAGTTGTGGACAAAAGCGGTGGCTACGGCTTGTTATGTGATAAATCGATCACCATCAACGGCGATAGGCTGCAAGATTCCTCAAGAGGTATGGAAATGTCACCCTTGTGATTATTCTAAACTCAGAGTGTTTGGCTGTGATGCATATGCTTTAGTGCCTAAACATCAACGAACTAAATTAGATCCAAAGTCTAAAAGGTATATCTTTGTTGGGTATGGTGATGGAACAAAGGGATATAGATTGTGG